>JAJONR010001617.1:0-96522 GCA_029582245.1 Solanum etuberosum | reverse complement strand
CCCCCCCCCCCCCCCCCCCCCCCCCCCCCCCCCCCCCCCCCCCCCCCCCCCCCCCCCCCCCCCCCCCCCCCCCCCCCCCCCCCGATACTTATACATATGGAAGATTTGGTGGAGGCTTAATTTGTAAGATGGTGGAGACGATTGTTAAGGTTTCTGAGAGGAGGGAAGGCTAATTTTGAAAATAAATAAATTAAAAGGGAATACTAGTTTGTGGTGGCGCCACGTATATATATATATATATATATATATATAGTGCATTTCTAAATACAACTTCATAATCAAAAATCACAACTTCAAAAATTTGATTATTTGACTATAGATTTTGAAAAGTTATTTTCAAATATTTGTTTGATTATGAAATTTGATTAGATTTGATCTTCAACTAGTTTTGGAGGACTTTTCTTTCATAAATTTTTAAGTTTTTTCCCAATATAGAGCATGTCCAAATACAGTTTCGAAATCCAAAAATCACTTCAAAATTGACGTGTTTGACCATACTATTTGAATTAGACTTATCTTTAAATATTTGTTTGACTATTAAATTTGATCAAATTTATCTTTAAGTGTTTATTTGACCATTAAATTTGATAAGATCTATCTTTAATTATTTGTTTGACCATTAAATTTAATCAGATTTATCTTAAAATATTTATTTGACCATTAAATTTGATCATCTTTGATCTTCAACTAGTTTTGGATACTTTTTGTTCCCAATCTTTTTTTGTAAAAAAAAATCAAAACATAGTGCATTTCCAAATACATATTCAAAATTCAAAACTCACAACTTTAATAATTTCAATGTTGGATCGTAGATTTTGAATTAGATTATTAAAATTTATCTTTTAATAATTGTTTGACCATAAAATTTGTCATATTTATTCTTCGACTGGTTTTGAGGGACTTTTCATTCACAAAATTTTAAGTTTTTTTTTCCAAACATAGTGCATGTCCAAATACAACTTTAGAATTCAAAACTCATAATTTCAAAACTGTAAGTGTCTGACCGTGGATTTTGACTTAGATTTTGAAATTTTATTTTTAAATATTTGTTTGACCTTAAAATTTGATCACATTTTTTCTTCAACTAGTTTCTGGGACTTGTCATTCACCAAATTTTAAATTTTTTTTCCAAATAAAACTTCAAAATATAAGACCATAACTTAAAAAAATAATAATTCAAAATCTATGATCAAACGGAAGCTAAGAAAATAGGTTTAACTTCTTTATATATTAATACCGCAAATACTACTTTAGTTATTAGTTTGAATTAATCCTCCTTGCATAAAAATTTTGGTTTTCATCTTCTTATTTAAATTTTTAGTTTCGTCATCCTTGATAGGCTAAGGTCTCATTTGTTTGCACTTAATGGGGGTCCGAATCTTAATCATTTAGATTCGTCTCATTAAGGGTGTTTGTTTTTTAGGACTAAATCTTCATTATTCAGATTCAGTTCATTAAGTTTGTTTGTTTTATTTCCTTATAAGCCTCTTAATGAGTCGAATAGCTCTAAATGAATCTGATCTGTAACACAGTCTTAACACTCAAAAATAAGAATCCTATCTTAATTCAACTACATCACAACAAGTCAAAAAGTCTCGTTGTTTTCTTATTTAATTAATGTTAATTACATGCTTACCTTTATTCTTATTAACTTAATATACACCTTTTACTTTCATAAATTAATCAATATATTTGAATTGATAAGCACTCCTATGGTATAATATTTAGCACGATTCCAAAAAATAAGAAAGTATTAACTATTTGATCAATAACAATAACAAATGTCTATTATAAAATAAAATGGTTTCATAAACATTATATTACTACTCTATATAAACTTTTACATTGCGTTATATTAGATTCTCAACGTTTTTGAGTGCAAAGAATAGTCATATTAATGATGTAACTTAATGTTAAATTCTTAAAAGATAAATCATATTACCTTGTTACAATAAAATATTCAAAATATTATCTTCTATAAAAAAAAAACTATTTTAATGAGGTTTTTATAATATTTTATTGATAGAGCGTTTAATTTTATATGCACATTCAAATATTGAAAACAAACCGTCCTAAAATTTCAGTGTTCAGATTCAGAGACAACATCTTAATATTAAGATGTGTATTCAGATTTATACATCTAGATCTTAATGCACATCTTAACATTCATATGTGTATTCAGATTCAGACGTCTTAATCTTAATGGAAACAAATGAATCCTAAGTTAACGTTTGACTATGGATTGTGAAAATTTATCTTCAAATATGTATTTGATCAGATTTGATCTTCAACTACTTTTTGGATTTTCAGAACTTTTCACTCTTAAATTTTTTTAAAAGAAATTCCAAATATAATACATATTCAAATGCAACTTAAAAAATTAAAATTCAACTTTTAAAATCTATAGAGTATTTATCTTAACCTAGATATCATGATATCAAAGGTATTCAAATTATAAAAGAAATAAACACACGAAAAAGCTAAAGGGATTCAACATCAGCAAATATAACCAACCATCTCTTTTTTGCATTTATTCATTCTTAACAAAATAGACGACCATAATGATCTTTTTGTTAAAATGTACACATAATTCTATTGAGCAAGAAATAATGATTTTCTGTTCTAACTATTTCCAAGCAAATTGCCTTGCTCTTGCAATTTTACCATATCCAGTAACAAAGAAAGAAAATATGAATAAAAGATACTTCTTCTTCTTATTAGTTCTAAGCAGCAATAGTAGTTGATGAGACTCTTTTCACTCTTCCCAAGCAGTTATCCTTGGGCCTACAATGAGGCAAATATATTACTGGGCAAGACGGATTCTTCCTTTCAAGCCTACAAAACAAATAAGTAAATCAACAACAAAAACATAGAGAGTGTATGCATATCGGACCTCCACTTCAAAGATAGAATGGCAAGTAGCTAAATCAGCAATCAACCAAAAAGATAAATAACTTACTCATAATCCAGTAGAAAATAATAGCGGAAAATAGATATTTCAAGCTTAGCAAGGTCATTTCCTGGGCATAATCTGCCTCCTCCTCCAAAAGGAAGGAATATTCCTACCTTGGGTATAAGTCCTTAAAAGTTTCACAACACAAATACAAAAATCATCATGAAGGTTTAAGCAAGTTAAACATTTTTCAACTAGTGTTTACACTAAACCACATCAGGCTTATGATGGTTAAGTAAAAAAGAGTACTATTTAGTGTAAACACTGAGCATGAATCAATTTACATTGTTGAATAATAGAGGGATTGATATAAAGTATAAGGCTTGTTAAATCATACATCCCACCTAGAAGGCTTAAACTCCAGTGGATCCTTATAGATTTCAGGATCCAAAAGAACATTCCTAAACCATACCAAAACTTTCCATCCTATGGGAATGGTATAACCTGAAAAAAAATAAGATATAGTTAAGTTGTGTTAACGTAATTTTGTATCAGTTAATGATATATTATTATAACTAACCATGAATAGTAACATCTTCATTTGCCTCGCGGAAGACTACAAAGGAGAAGGTAACCAAACGAAGTGTTTCATCGATCACCTATAAAAGAGAAACACAATGTTTTTATTACATTGTTTAGAGAAAATGAAATTGATATACCAAGAATGTTAAAAAGAAATGAAAAATTCACCTTTGAGAGGTAGTCCATATTCCTGATTTCTTTGAGTGTCAAGCCCTTTTGGTCAGATGGCCTATTTTTCACAATAACCTCTTGCTCTACCTGTTTTTCGAATCGAAAGATTGAAATCTCAACAAAACAGAACATTGAAAAATGTTTTTAAAATGTGAACTTTTTGTTACATTAGCTTTCTTAAAGTATTCAGAATGTTTCTACAGAAAATATGTTGTCCACATTATTATATGACCTTAAGATTCATGACCACCATCAATTATATCCTCATCATTTAATTTCCTTCCCTTCTCATCTTCAACTTCTAGTAGAATATCCATCGTATCTTTCTTTTCTTGTGACCCTCGTTTTTCCCTCCTTGCCCTCCTTGCATCCATGATTGATTGGAAGATTTCCACAAACTTTTTACGTAGCTGAAAATTAATCCACGCCATTTAACTTTCTAGTTAAATTCCATACATAAGGCATGATTTTTTCACTTTCAAAAAGAGTGAATTGGTCCTTACCAAATGAGTTTCTTGAAAGCTCATCGTTCTTATGAAAATATTATTCTTGTTTAAGATGCTTATTAGATCAATGTTTTTTCCTAAGGAGCGAAGGGGAAGCTGATGCTTAAAATGGATTGAGAAAAAACTTCTAATCTAATTGAATGGTCCTTTGTTTATTAATAGTTGGTGAGATCAGTGAGGCAAATATCATTCTGATTGCATACATAGTGTAAAAAAAGCAAGAGTAAAACAAGAGTTGGATTAAGATGATAAAAAAATAATAATGAAATTCTGAGTTATATATAACAGTAGCTTAAAGCATGAATACTACATCATTTAGGAAACTGTAGCCATATTATTTCAAACAAAAAATAGTAGTCATGTGAATGATACTATTATTGTCCACAATTTATAAGACAAAAAGAAAGACTGTTGTGTGAAATTTACCACACATATTGAATTAATTATCAAAACTTCCTCCTAACCCAACATTGTTGTATGGTGGCATGAGGGTCATTAGCAGGTTTAGACATATTATGGAAGTCTACCGGTTTCCCTTTGCTTTGCTAAACTTTTCTCAAATTTTTGCTTGTTGGATTCAAATTTCTTTATTTAATTGAGGCTTTGTATTTCTTTGAGAAATTTGAAAGCATAGTAGGTGACATAACATGTCACATAATCATTCAAGCATCATAAAATTAATTTATTATTAGGTGATATGACATACTATATTATGATTTCAAGATTTATGTTGGCGAACTTATGCTATTGCAAGTATTTCTAAACTTGTGTAAGTGAATCATGTTAAATATGCTCAAATGAGCCTCTTCTTATTGTAATAATAAATACACAATCGCCAAGTATTTTATAGAATGAGCCTATGGTATGGTATTTGGATCAATTATCATACTATAACTTCACAATTCTACTGTCACGAATCGAGTCTACACCCTGAATGTGGCGGACACTCGAGAAACATTGCTGGTCCCCAAGCGAACCCTCATCCTGGCTGACTACAAGTGGAAGGCTAACTCAAGAATACATAAGCTTGAAACTGAATTAAACTCATTGAGCTCAAATACTCAACTCAAAAAAAGACTGAACAATACTCAATGGGTATACTCATAGTTTATAAAACAACTCAGAAGAAGGTAAATACTAAAAAACTCCTCAACTCTGTCTATCTATGAAGCCTCTATAATTACAGAAGGATATCAATACAAGACCCACGATGTCTCTAAACTACTAACTGTAAGGTGAAGGTGAAGTCCTCCGAAATCTAACAAGGCTCACCAAACCTGATTGGAATGTCACATGACCTCAACAAAACGCCTGTTGATGATCCTGAACACCTGTATTTGCATCATAAAATGATGGAGGTCGAATGACATCAGTATATTTAATGTACAAGTGTGCGATAAGATTAGAGTAAACAATTATTTGGCTTGAATCATTGAAAGAAATAACTAACTAAACTTACAAGGTTGGAAGAAATACTCACCTCAACTCAACTCAATACAAAGCAACCATGAAAGATGCAATATTTAAAACATTACTAAATGGGAGATAAAACTTAATATTGTATAAAAATACAATAAAATTCTCTTTACTCTTATTTGGGAGATACTCTAACCGACAACCATCACTATGAGCTACGTGATGATACAGTGTCTCGTCCATGCTGCCAGAATTGTCTTATACCTTTCCAGAGTATAGGACACCTCAACTAAGTGGATCCACTAAGCTCTGCCCGAAGGCACTTAGGATTCATCTAAAAAGTATGATCTTGTACCCATGTTGGCATACTTTGTTTATGAGGAAAATGAGTTGTCTGAACTCATTTCCATATCGATGCTCAATACTACTCCCAATAATAAATTCTCATGCTCAATGTGTAAAAACATACTCTTCCTCTGATTTGAGATAATTGCTTAAACTCTCCTCTTAAAAGAGGTAACTGTTCTTGAAATATCTTTTGAACTCATAACTTATTTAGAAATCAAAGTTTCTGTTTTATCAATGTATAAACTGATACCTTTGGGGAATACTTAGTTCCCTTATACTCTTACTCAATTAGTACATGAAAACTCTTTTTCAAAATATATTAAAATCATATTTTAATATGATCATTCATTACTCGGGAAGTCATACTGCATAAACATTAATGGTATATCTAGATACCATACTACTTAAACATTGATGCCATACTCGATTGTCATACTAATCATGTTTGAGAAACTCTTACTCAAAACTCATTTGTACTTCCTCAAGTCTCAGTTTAAAACTCAAGTGTTGGCTTTAAAAATCTTCTCAAGATTTATAACTCATTTCATAGGGTTCATGCGGAATATGGACATGAACGACTCAACTCATGGATTTTAATAGCAATGTAGAAACTCAGTATTCAGAACTCAAGAACTCAAAACTCAAAACTCAACGATACTACTCCTCCCAAGAATACTCAATTCATAGAGTTCATGCAGAATTATGGGAATGAACGACTCGTCTCAAGGATCTCAATACAATGTAGACTCATTGTAACACCCCGAAAATTATTAGGTTAAACTAGAGATTAACGTGAGGGTTAGAATCATGAATGTAACTCCCCGTACTTAAAAATAGAGGTTGTCGTGTTAGAACGTCAAGGTATCACCCCTTAAGGACCAACCATGGGCCCTTGAGGAGGACCCTAGAAACTGCCTGGCAGTGACCAACGGCAGGACCCACGCCCCGTTGGTGGGTCCACACCCCGTGGGTGGGCAGTCGTGGATGAGCCCATGGCAATGCCTAAGGCAGTGAACCATGAGACCAGGACCGATGCCTCTTGGATGGGTCCACAGTCCGTGGACAGGGGAGTCGTGGGTCAGGGTCCAAGTTGCCAACTCCCAGTAACTAACCACGCCCAACCAGTACGGCCCGTAGGTCCACCTACGCCCAGTGGTTGTGGTCTCGTGGGTGGTGACCTGGGGGCAGTTTTGGTGGTTAAGTTTAGGGGCTCTTTGGGGTTTTTTGGTTTTAATTAATATTAAGTGGTGTCATTTTAGCCTAATTTAGAACACGTATATAAGGAATTTAGACCCCTAAATTAATTCATCCAACTCATTATTCCTAAAACACAAATCTATTCCCAAAACTTCATCCTCTCCAAATATTCTCTCTCTAGAACTACAAGAAGAAGAAGAAGAAGAAGGAAGTTGGATCTACGGTTCAAGAAGCAAGGTTCTTCACACCAAATTCATTGAAATTCATTGATAAGGTATGGTAGCTCTTCATCCATGGAGTCCCTTCAAAATCTCAATTTCAAAGATAGAAATTCCCAAAAGTTAGGGTTTGATTCCAAAGTCATGGATTCCTTTCAAAATCGATTCTAATGATTGAATTATGTTATATTATGCATGTATTGATGATTTCTTATGATTTTTATGATTAATTCCCCCAAGAACCCATGAAATCCCCAAATTTCCCAATTATCATCTTGTGATGTGGGACTTTGTTTGTGACGGAAGAATGTTATGAAAATTATGCAAGTAGTGATTGAGTTACTTGAATTATGATGATATCCATGTCTAATGTAGTGAATTCTAGATGTGTTGATGGTAACTGAACTTTGAACCTTTAAAGGTCAAATATGTGAATTATGCATGTTCTTATGAAATATATGTGTATGCTTTAAGAACACTTTGAGAGTGAAGTGTCTATGATTATGATGTAGTTGTTGTGTTGTTGAAAGGATATTCTCATATACACACTTATGCATGAATATGATATGATGTGAACGGTTTTCTCATAATATGATAATTCTAAGTTTGAAAGACTCTCGCCTATTGAATCTATATGTAGACATGGACGGTGAAAGGCTATTCTCACGCATGATATAAGAGCTATCCTATGAATTATATTGGAATGAGTGTCAAGACATTCTTTCATGAATAAGAGTTAAGTCAAGACTTAATATGTACTCCGTGAAAATAAATGCTAGCACCGAGTGGATATTGATATGAGATGGGAGCCCTCACGTTAGTTGAGCCCGTGTTTCTAGAAGAAATATCTTGGGATGGAAGCCCTCACGATAGTAGAGGTCGGGTTTCTAGTAGCAATCTCCTTATCCCATATACTATGTGCCCCCTAGGTCATTAGCTAGTGAATCCACCTAAGCTAAGAGTATGGTTCTACCTTAGGCAAGTAGAACACCCATTTACGGTGAGGGAGTCATCGGATTCCATGTTAAGCTCACATGGTCTCATGTCGGTTAAGGCTAGTTCCCACAACAACAAATAAGAACGAGAATATGAATTATGAACTATGGTTACTCAATAAGCTTGGTATATGAGTTCTCAAATGCTTCTATGATGATGATGATTATGGTGACTATGTTTATGACTTATGCTTTTCCACTATGACTATGATTATGCTTAAACATGGTAAATTGCATACTTTCAAATGAAATGTCCCTTTTAGCATGTTTTCAATATTGTATGCATGGTTATCATACTTAGTGCATCTTTGTACTAACGTCTATTTTTCCTACATTTTTTCCAAGTGTAGGGTCCGATTTTCGAGGTGATCATTCTAGTGGCTAGTGCTTGGACTTGACTATCTTTTGAGCTTGTTGGTGAGTCCTCATGGTTCGAGGAAGACTATTTTTCATATTGTAGTTTCGTTTTATGTATTTTCCTTTTGGACATGTTGTATGGGCTAGGCCCTATTTCATTCTAATATTGTAATAGATGGCTATGTTGAGACTTAGTGTCTACACTTCCGCTTTTCTTTTATGAAAATTTTAGACTTGAAATGTGTTTTTACTCTTATTATTATATTTCTTATGTTATGATATGCTAATTTACTTGTATGGACTCCTTTGGGGTTCTATACGCCATGTTATATCTAGGGGGTATCCCTGGGTCGTAAAAAACTTGGTAATCAGAGCACAAGGTTTAGAATAATTCTAGGATTATGTCTCATAATCCACGTCTAGTAGAGTCTTGTTCATGAGTGTGAAGCGCGCCATATTTATAAGTGAGAAGCTACAAGATGCTTAGGAAATTCCACTTCTTTCATTACTCTTAATTCGTGCGATAGAGTTTAACTCTATAATATCTCTCTCCTAATCCTTGCCCTATGTTCTTCAGGATATGAATACTAGAAGGGCTAATGCTAGAAGGATGGAGGGTGACAATGTGAATCAAGGAGCTCCTCCTCAAGCTCCGATTGATCCTTTAGCCGAGAATGTTACAAATGCGAAGTTTAGGGCGGCTTTTCAAGTTTTGGCTCAAGCCATGACGGCTCAAGCCAATAGATAGGTGATTGCTCCCGTGAACCCTAATATGAATTCCGCGGCTTCAAGAGTGAGGAACTTTGCTAGGATGAACCCTCCAGAGTTTTATGGTTCCAAAGTGGAGGAGAATCCCAAAGGATTTATTGATGAGATCTATAAGGTACTTGCTATCATGGGGGTGACTTCGATAGAAAAGGCGGAGTTAGCCGCTTATCAATTGAAATATGTTACTCAAGTATGGTATGATCAATGGAAGGAAGGGAGGCCGGTAGGAGTAGGTCCCGTTGAGTGGGAAGTGTTCAAATCGGCGTTTCTTGATAGGTTCTTTCCCCTAGAGTTGAGGGAAGTAAAGATGCAAGAGTTCATTAACCTTCGTCAAGGAGGTATGAGTGTGAAGAAGTATGTTCTAAAGTTCACCCAACTATCCAAGTATGCTCCAACTATAGTGGCGGACTCAAGGGCTAAGATGAATAAGTTTGTGATGGGAGTGTCCGAGATGGTAGTCAAAGAATGCAGAATGGCAATTCTTGTAAAAGATATGGATTTTTCACGTCTCATGGTGTATGCCCAACAAATGGAAGAAGAGAAACTCAAGGAAAAGAATAGAGAGGTGAAAAGAGCTAGGACCGGTGATGGGAACTTCTCCAATGCTAGGTCCGATGGACAAGGTAGACCAAGGTTTAGACAAAAGTTTTCCAACCAAGGTTCCTCTAGTGCTCCAAGGGTCAACAAAGATAGGGTTTCCAACTCTAAACCTCAAGGAGGTAATGGTGGTGGTTCTTATGTTACTAGATCTACTTGTGCGAAGTGTGGAACAAAACACAATGGTAAGTGCCTAGTTGGCACAGACGTTTGTTTTAGTTGTGGAAAGAGTGGTCATAAAATGAGAGATTGTCTGATGCTTATGGCTAAGGGAAGAGAGGGCAAGCAAGCTCCTCCTAGCGGTTCAAACTCCAATGCTCCCAAGCAAAACCGCTTCTATGCTCTCCAAAACCGAGGTGAACAAGAGAATTCTCCGGACGTGGTTACCGGTATGTTAAAAGTTTTCCATATAGATGTGTATGCTTTGTTAGACCCCGGCGCTACTTTATCTTTTGTGACACCATATGTGGCGATGAGATTTGATATGCTCCCCGATGTGTTGTTAGAACCTTTTTCTGTCTCTACTCCTGTTGGTGATTCTGTGGTGGCTAAGAGGGTTTATAGAAGATGCCCCGTTTCCCTATCCCATAGAGTTACTCTTGTTGATTTTGTAGAGCTTGACATGTTAGATTTTGATGTTATACTTCGTATGGATTGGCTGCACTCTTGTTATGCGTCGATTGATTGTAGAACTCGGGTAGTCAAGTTTCAGTTCCCGAATGAGCCTGTCCTTGAGTGGAAGGGGGAAATTCTATGCCTAAGGGTTAGTTTGTTTCATGTTTGAAGGCTAAAAAGATGATCTTCAAGGGTTGTATTTACCATCTTGTTAGGGTGAGGGATGTAGATTCCGAGACCCCTTCTCTTGGGTCGGTCCCCGTTGTAAATGAGTTTCAGGAAGTGTTCCCCAATGATCTACCCGGTATTCCTCCCGAGTGGGAAATAAACTTCGGTATTGACCTTCTCCTAGATACACAACCTATCTCTATTCCTCCTTATAGAATGGCTCCGGCGGAACTTAAGGAGTTGAAAGAACAATTGAAGGATCTTTTGGATAAAGTTTTCATCCGGCCAAGCATCTCTCCTTGGGGTGCTCCGGTGTTGTTTGTGAAAAAGAAAGATGGGTCCCTTCGTATATGTATTGATTATCTACAATTGAACAAGGTCACCATTAAGAATAAGTATCCTCTTCCAAGGATAGATGATTTGTTTGATCAACTACAAGGGGCAAGTTAATTCTCTAAAATTGATCTCCGATTGGGTTATCACCAATTGAGGGTGAAAGGAGGAGATATTCCGAAAATGGCATTTAGGACCCGATATGGTCACTATGAGTTTCTAGTAATGTCCTTTGGTTTGACTAACGCTCCGGAAGCGTTCATGGACTTGATGAATAGAGTATTCTGATAATATCTTGACATGTTTGTGATAGTGTTTATCGATGATATTTTGATCTATTGAAGGAGTGAGAATGAGCATGTTGACCATTTGAGAATTGTATTGCAAGTTCTTAACGACCATCAACTTTATGCAAAGTTTAGCAAATGTTAATTTTTGTTGAGGTCTGTGGCTTTCTTAGGCCATATTATTTCAAGCAAGGGTATTGAGGTGGATCCAATTAAGACGGATGCGGTCAAGAGTTGGCCTAGACCTCTATCTCCGATAGATATTAGAAGCTTTTTGGGTTTGGCCGGTTATTATAGAAGATTTGTTGAGGGGTTTTCTTCCATTGCCTCTCCGATGACGGCTTTGACTCAAAAGAAGGCTAAGTTCATTTGGTCGGAAGCTTGTGAGAAAAGTTTCCAAGAGTTGAAAGATAGACTTACTTCTGCTCCGATGTTGACTTTACCAGAAGATACGAATGGTTTGGTGGTGTATTGTGATGCCTCTAGAGTTGGGTTGGGATGTGTGCTTATGCAAAATAGTAAGGTGATTGCCTATGCTTCAAGGCAACTTAAAATCCATGAGAAGAATTATCCTACCCATGACCTTGAGTTAGCGGCGTTTGTTTTTTCCTTAAAGATATGGTGCCATTATCTCTATGGGGTTCATGTTGATGTGTTTACCGATCACAAGAGCTTACAATATGTGTTTAGTCAAAAATATTTAAATCTTCGCCAAAGGAGGTGGCTTGAATTATTAAAATATTATGACATGAGTGTTCTTTATCACCCCGACAAGGCCAATGTGGTAGCGGATGCTCTTAGTAGATTATCTATGGGCAGTGTTGCTCATGTAGATGATGATAAGAAAGAGTTGGTTCGGGATGTTCATAGGTTGGCCCGGTTAGGTGTTCAATTAGTGGATTCCACCAAGGATGGTGTTATGGTCCATAATGGTTCCGAATCATCCTTTGTAATGGATGTGAAGTCTAAGCAAGGGCTTGATCCTATTTTGGTTGAATTGAAAGAGGCGGTACTTAAGAAATCCGTTGACTCTTTCTCCCAAAGGGGAGATGGTGTGCTTAGATACCAAGGACGTTTATGTGTTCCTAATGTTGATAACTTGAGAGAGCTAATCTTGTCGGAAGCTCATAGTTCTCGGTATTCTATTCACCCGGGAGCCACCAAGATGTACCGTGACTTGCGGGAGGTCTATTGGTGGAATGGGATGAAGAAAGATATCACGGAGTTTGTGGGTAAGTGCCCTAATTGTCAACAAGTTAAGGTTGAGTATCAAAGACCGAGAGGCTTATCCCAAGATATAGGTATCCCAACTTGGAAGTGGGAAGAGATAAATATGGACTTTATTGTGGGTTTTCCTTGCACCCGGAGACAAAATGATTCTATATGGGTTATTATAGATCGGATGACCAAATCGGCTCACTTTATTCCCGTTAAGGTTTCCTATTCAGCGGAGGACTATGCCAAGTTATATATAAGGGAAATGGTGAAGTTGCATGGAGTGCCTTTATCCATTATTTCCGATCGTGGCCCTCAATTTACTTCTCATTTTTGGAGGTCTTTTCAAAAGGTCCTAGGCACCAAGGTTAAGCTTAGTTCGGCTTTTCATCCCCAAACTGATGGGCAAGCGGAGCGCACCATCCAAACTTTGGAAGATATGTTAAAGGCTTGTGTGATTGACTTTAAAGGTAATTGTGATGACCATTTGCCATTGGTAGAGTTTGCCTACAATAATAGCTATCACTCAAGTATTGGTATGGCTCCATTTGAGGCCTTGTATGGTAGGAGGTGTAGATCTCCTATAGGTTGGTTTGAGGTAGGGGAAATGGCTTTGATAGGTCCCGAATTGGTTCTAGAGGCCATTGAGAAAGTTTGACTCATTAGAGATAGATTGAGGACGGCTCAAACCCGGCAAAAGTCTTATGCCGATGTGAGGAGAAGGGATCTAGAATTTGAAGTTAACGATTAGGTCTATTTGAAAATCTAACCTATGAAGGGTGTGATGAGATTTGGCAAGAAAGGGAAACTTAGTGCCCGGTATGTAGGCCCATATCAAATTTTGAGGCGTATTGATAAAGTTTCCTATGAGTTAGATTTGCATAGTGAGTTGGTTTTGGTGCATCCGGTGTTTCATGTTTCCATGATCAAGAAGTGTGTTGGAGATCCGGCATCCGTTATTCCCTTAGAAGGGTTGGGGGTTGATTAAAGTCTTTCATATGAGTAAGTTCCGGTAGAGATTCTAGACCGGCAAGTTAAGAGGTTGAGAAACAAGGAACTAGCTTCCGTGAAGGTTTTGTGGAAGAATCATTTAGTTGAGGGTGCTACTTCGGAGACCGAGGCCGATATGAAGTCCAGCTATCCTCATATTTTTCCTTCTACTCCTACCCTAGCTTGAGGTAAGTAGTTCCTCTTGAGTTTTTCTTTTTTGGGAGTCATGTGTGTTATTTAAGTTTTCCATGATTTCCCTATGTTATGCATGTTCTTGAGAAAGAAATTTATGTTTAGTAAGAAAATGAATTTTTATGATTGATTTTCCTCATGTTGTTGTGCATTGAGTAAGAGTTGCCTATATGTTTCATGAGATGACTTGTTGAACATGCTTTAGATGTGCTTTTTGAAAATATGTTGCATAACGGCTCCATGAAATTGTGTAGAGCATGCTTTTACTTTGGAAAAGGTAGTTCCTCCTATAAATATGAGAAATGTTGAGTTTTCATGCATAATGGGTTGTTAGATGTAGCTCCTACTTCCTTGTGATGCATTGATTATGTTTGAGATGGAGTTGAAGTTTCCTCCTTTGAATTGTACATTATTTTGATGTTGCATGCATGATGGGCTGCTAGTCTTGAGTCTTAACTTCCGTAAGCTCTCTAGATCTTCATTCGAGGATGAATGTTCCCAAGGGGGAGATATTGTAACACCCCGGAAAATTAGTAGGCTAAACTAGAGCTTAACGTGAGGGTTACAGTCATGAATGTAACTCCCCGTACTTAAAAATAGAGGTTGTCGTGTTAGAACGTCAAGGTATCACCTCTGAAGGACCAACCATGGACCCTTGAGGAGGACCCTAGATACTAACTGGCAGTGACCACCGGTAGAACCCACGCCCCGTGGGTGGTAGTCATGGATGAGCCCATGGTAATGCCTAAGGCAGTGAACCACGAGACCAGGACCCACGCCTCGTGGATGTGTCCACGGTCCATGGATGGGGGAGTCGTGGGTCAGGTTCCAAGTTGACAACTCCCAGTAACCAACCACGCCCAACCAGTATGGGCCGTAGGTCCACCTACGCCCCGTGGTTGTGGTCTCGTGGGTGGTGACCTGGGGGAAGTTTTGGTGGTTAATTTAGGGGGTCTTTGGGGTTTTCCGGTTTTAATTAATATTAAGTGGTGTCGTTTTAGCCTAATTTAGACCACCTATATAAGGATTTTAGACCCCTAAATTAATTCATCCAATTCATTATTCCTAAAACACAAATCTATTCCCAAAACTTCATCCTCTCCAAATATTCTCTCTCTAGAACTAGAAGAAGAAGAAGAAGAAGGAAGTTGGAGCTATGGTTCAAGAAGCAAGGTTCTTCACACCAAATTCATTGGACTTCATTGATAAGGTATGGTAGCTCTTTATCCATGGATAGAATTCATTCATGGAGTCCCTTCAAAATCTCAATTTCAAAGATAGAAATTCCCAAAAGTTAGGGTTTGATTCCAAAGTCATGGGTTCCTTTCAAAATAGATTCTAATGATTGAATTATGTTATATTATGCATGTATTGATGATTTCTTATGGTTTTTATGATGAATTCCCCCAAGAACCCATGAATCCCAAAATTTCCCAATTATGATCTTGTGATGTGGGACTTTGTTTTTGAAGGAAGAATGTTATGAAAATTATGCAAGTAGTGATTGAGTTACTTGAATTATGATGATATCCATGTCTAATGTAGTAAATTCTAGATGTATTGATGGTAAGTGAACTTTGAACCTTGAAAGGTCAAATATGTGAATTATGCATGTTCTTATGAAATATATGTGTATGCTTTAAGAACACTTTGATAGTGAAGTGTCTATGATTATGATGTAGTTGTTGTGTTGTTGTAAAGATATTCTCATATACACACTTATGCATTAATATGATATGATGTGAAAGGTTTTCTCACAATATGATGATTCTAAGGTTGAAAGGCTTTCTCACCTATTGAATCTATATGTAGACATGGATGGTGAAAGGCTAATCTCACGCATGATCTAAGAGCTATCCTATGAATTATGTTGGATTGAGTGTCAAGACATTCTTCCATTAATAAGAGTTAAGTCAAGACTTAATATATACTTTGTGGGAATAAATGCTTAGCACCGAGTGGATATTGATATGAGATGGGAGCCCTCACGTTAGTTGAGCCCGGGTTTCTAGGAGAAATCTCTTGGGATGGAAGCCCTCACGATAGTAGAGGCCGGGTTTCTAGTAGCAATCCCCTTATCCCATAAACTATGTGCCCCCATAGGTCATTAGTGGATCCACCTAAGCTAAGAGTATGGTTCTACCTTAGGCAAGTAGAACACCCCTTTTCAGTGAGGGAGTCACCGGATTCCATGTTAAGCTCACATGGTCTCATGTCGGTTAAGGCTAGTTTCCACTACAACAAATAAGAACAAGAATATATAAACTATGGTTACTCAATAAGCTTTGTATATGAGTTCTCAAAGGCTTCTATAATGATGTTGATTATGGTGACTATGTTTATGACTTATGCTTTTCCACTATGACTATGATGATGTTTAAACTTGGTAAATTGCATGCTTTGAAATGAAATGTCCCTTTTAGCATGTTTTCAATATTTTATGTATGGGTATCATACTTAGTGCATCTCTGTACTAATGCCTACTTTTCCTATATTTTTTCCAAGTGTAGGGTCCGATTCTCGAGATGGTCATTCTAGTGGCTAGTGCTTGGACTTGACTATCTTCCGAGCTTGTTGGTGAGTCCTCTTGGTTCGAGGATGACTATTTCTCATATTGTAGTTTCGTTTCATGTATTTCCCTTTTGGAAATGTTGTATGGGCTAGGCCCTATTTCATTCTAGTATTGTAATAGATGGCTATGTTGAGACTTAGTGTCTAGTCTTCTGATTTTCTTTTATGAAAATTTTAGACTTGAAATGTGTTTTTACTCTTATTGTTTTGTTGCTTATGTTATGATATGCTAAGTGGATTGTATGGACTCCTTCGGGGTTCTATACGCCATGTTACATCTAGGGGGTACCCCTGGGTCGTGACACTCATGAATACCACTCTTCTCATTCTTATACACTTTTACTCAAGACTTAGTTTAAAACTATGATTGATTTTAAGAAATTCTCAAATTTGACTCAAGGGACCCTCTTGAACTTTCCTCTTAATTCCTCTTTAATTTGAAATATAATTTAAGAGATATGATTGGTATATGTAGGATATTTCAATAATTAATGAAGACTTTAAGAGTTAATTCCAAGGAAAGAACGAAGACACGATTCAAAGGAACACATACGAAATGAAGAACAGAGAAGAAAAAGGTCAGACGGCTCTGGTGTAGTGGTGGCGCGTCGCGCCAGCCCCTAAAGTACTAGGAGTACTTTTGGGGGCACTTCTCGCGAATTGCCCCATCCCTCCTGGCGCTATGAGGGTGCATTTCCCCAGCCCGGACCCTGAAATCCGATGAATATTCTTGTTAAATTTTGGGTCCTAACTCATCTAGAATCGATTGGTTTCTTCCAAACTCTCTTAGATTCATAAATTCAACACGAATTCAAGAAATTTCACTCAAATTCTATAAAGAAACACCACTCATTCGTAAGACCCTCACCTCAAAAACTCAAAACCTCCATTGATAAAGAATGGGGCTAAACTCAAGAACTACTCAAGAATCTTCACATAAACGATTTCATGAATGAATTAATGGAAGAAATATATGATAGGGATGAGGACGAACAAGTTCATCACTATGGGAAACCTCACATACCTGGAAAAAACCATGTTTTTGGCGAAAATCAACGAATCTTGAAGAACGCTTGAAAACCTCACTTTTCTCCTCTTGAAACCTCACTCTAAAAACCCTAAGTGTTTTGAACGTGAATGGATATTTTAGAATCTGATTAAACCCTTAATTGGGTCAGGAAAAACGTTTTAAGATAAGTGGAAAAGGAAAAGACCAAAATATCTTTTCCTAAAACGGATGGAAAGCCTTAAATGGAGAGGCTTCACTCAAACGGGCATAACTTTTTACTCAGAGCTTGAAATTTTGCAAACTTTGCGGAGTTGGAAAGAGGACTCAATGACCTTCGATTAGAGAGCTATAGGCTACCTAATTCTTTGTGTGCTAAAAGATATGGTCAATTGAAGTTGACCCAAGAAAAATCTCATACTGAAAATCAATTGGAAGGAAAGTTTTCAACTCAACTTTACGCTAGGGGATTCTAGTGACCTTAACATCTAAGAAAATTTAGAATCACTTGGTACAAATCTTATTCACCGTGAAGAATGGTTTGAGTCTTAACTTAGAAATTTTCGAGATGTTACAATATCTCCCCCTTGGGATCATTCATCTTCGAATGACGGCTAGACTAAGAATGGAAAGGGGTTACTCTTACTATATTAAAGCCTAACTCATAATCACAAAGTATTTAACATAGGGTGATTATTTTGATCTAAATCAAAAGATTCGGGTTCTATACCTCCGTAGAAAATCTCATCCCAAGAATACTACTCCTTACCACTACATCCAACTAACCTCGAGTCTTAATTAAGAACCACCTAATGCATCATGTCTTCATCCACACGCTACCAACACCACATTCAAGCCTAGTACTATAACCACTCCATGAACTCCTACTAGCCACTCCTTATAAGAATTCCTCATTCTCTCGTCACTTCCACCAACAAAACTTTCATGAATTATTACCAGGAACTGACTTATTACTCATCGTAAAACCTTATCTCATTTTTCCTCCACATTTTTAACCTTAGATGGAATAAACACATCAGCACTATCACAATAAGAAAATAGCAATCCTATTCTATATCATCACACCACTACTATCAACAACACCACTCTCAACTAAAAAGGATCACTAAGAGAGCTTTAGGGCGAAAGATCATAAGCACGATTCATTCGAGAATTCTGATATAAGAATATGCATGACATAACATTATGTTTCTATCCATTGAGGGTAAATCATGTATTTGCGAGATGAAACATACTATGAGACATGAATGCTTATATGAATAGGTTCATATCATGAGGCTGATATCCATAACTTTATGGAGTAAGATTGAGATCAATGGGCTAAAGTTTTTTCCCCTCATTCTGGAAATTGAGCTTAGATGTGAATATCTCTGAAGTGTATGAGCATAGATCATGAACACAATTCTGATATAAGAAACATCATCAAGATGTTGTAATAACTGGACTTGAGATTACGCAAGATTATGAATGGATTGATGTACCTCTAACACTCATTCGGAAGACATCACTATCTCATCCTCAACACTTGATTTGGTTTCTCTTCTTATCATCACCCCCTTAGGTCTAAAGATGACGCTTAAAAACTATGGATCTATTCAATTATATCTAAGTTGGTGTACATTCCCTTTACTCTAATACTACGGAAAGGTTGATCTCATGGCTACTGAACTCTCCATAAGCAGGTACTAAGACTCCTTCTAAGACCTCTTTCTAAGATGCTACTATTAACCTCTTCTCATTGTCTTATAAGGCCGCTTCATTTAACTCTTTATGAAAAAAATTAATTCTTGCATCAGCCTATTCCACATTGACAACTCAAATATATTATCTAGGCACACATGGAAAATCATTAAGTTAATTGGAACCTCGCCTGGTTACATACAATCTCGGGTACACCTCTTAATACTCTTGTTACTCTTATGACTTAGCCACACTTCACTACCTTCATCTAAAAGTTAGGATCTCTCACTTGTACAACTCATATTCATTTTAACTAACATCTCAATTCCTCACCTACTCTATGCCAAGTCTACTAGATCAGATCTCAAGACTAACATCATCACCCTCATGTTGACATTCTTTTAATCATGACGCTCATCTCAAATTCAAGCTTAATGTTTATTACTAAACCTGAATATCAATATGATTGCTCGCTTACTATACTAACTTACAACTACTATAAAAAAATTAAGAAACACTAGCCCACTAAAACCTCATGACAAGTAGTCAATCTTTATCTCTCTGTCTTCATACTTACAATTTACCGTCACACTTTCTTTCACAACTTAAGTACTATTTAGCCACTCACTACACATCATTGGCTAACTAGTTCTATAGCCCTATAAATATCATGGGATCTGCCAAAATTCATACGTCTGGCTTAGATCTATCATCTCATGAATAATCTACTCTTCTATTCAACTCCTACAATTGGTCGTTACTAACACAATGACAATCATCATACACTCCATTTTAGTTAAAGTATATTCGAACTCATCCTAACTAGTAACTCTTAATCTATTTTCTATAATGAAATCTTCACAAACTCGTCACTTTTTAATCTACCCATAAGGGAAAACTCCTCATTAATAACTTACAAGGTGCATGACTACCATAACATAATTTGCCTTATCACTATCTGCCTTTCTTAGATTACTGAAACTCTGCCTGCATTCTTCTAACTTTGGGCACTTTTAATACTATTGTAGTCACGACCCAAGGTTGCCCCTAGGCGTAACATGGCGTATAAGACCTTGAAAGGGCCCCATACAAGCCACTTAGCTTTCTTCATACAAGATAATATAAATATAAGATTCAAAAGATAGTTTCAACATATCAAAATTTGTAAAATGAAGTGGAAGTCTAAACATTGTCTCAACAAGCCCTCTAGTACATAAGAGGAGAATCGGGACGCAACCCGTACATTAAGTTTCAACCTGAAAGTAAAGACAACGAAATAAAATTTGAATAACATCCTGGTCCTCGGAACATGAGCACTCACCACTACTAAGTAAAAGTTGAAGTTGACTCCTAGCCACGAGAATGAGACCCTGTAACGTCTGACCCTACATTGGAGAAAACAATGTAGGCATGAGTATGCGTTAGTACAAAAACGCACTAAGTATGAAAGCCATGCATAAAACATTTGAGAACATGCTTTAAAAGGATATTTTCATAATCATGCAATGACCAAGATAAAACATGATATAAATGAATAAGGAAAATATAAGTCATAAAACATGGTCAATGCAAGCTAAACATCTTTCAAACCTTTGTGAGATACTTCCACAAGTAGCCTTAGTTCATCATTGTGGGAGATTTACCTATTAACCAACATATAAGACCATGTGAGCCATCAACACGGAATCCGATGTCTACCCCACACCGAAAAGAAGTGTCCTACTTGCTAAAGTAAGACCATGAACTTCTATCTATTGTGGATCCACTAGCTAATGTCTATCTAGACAATCCTATATTGGCACATAGTTTATGGGATATAGGTAATCACCACTTGTCCACTCAGTGCTAAGAATAACTCCCACGGATTATCTACTATTCCTATTCATCTTTTCTTTAAAGGACTTGGGTAATCCCCTCTTGTCCTCAGATCATATGACATGGGTAATAGCCTCTTGTCTTTATTACATTAGAGGTCATGGGTAATCGCCGCTTGCCTCATTCTTAGAATAGCTCCTTAACTTTTGATTCACTTTAGGTGAGAAGAGCTTTCACCCTTAGAATCCTCTATGTGAGAAAACCTTTCACATTCATGCATGAAGTAATTATGTGAGAATTCTTTTTTCACAACAATTAAAAATAACAACAACATCATCTATGCTTTACTCTCAAAGCATCTTTCATTATAATTCATTAATTTCATAAAAACATGCACAATTCCATAATTCTCCTTTCATAATTCAAAATTCACTTTCAATCATCATATTCTAGAAAACATGGGTTAGGCATGGGTTCATGGGAATTCATCTTATATTCATGAGATTACATCAATTCATGCATAAAATTTCACAAATCCATCAAAGAAATCAACATTTAAAAGAACTCATGACATGGAAGAAAACCCGAACTCAATTGTGGAATTCTAGTTTTACAAATTGGAGAATTCGGGGACTTCATGGAGAAAAGGGCTCCATGAATGAAGACTATCATACCTTGGTTATCAAAGCCTTAAGAATTTGGAGAAATTCTAGCTTGATCCTTGAACCCCTAGGTTGACCCCTTCTTCTTCAAGGTTTCTAGAGAGAGAATTATTCGGGGAGAAAGACTTGTTCTTCTTTTTTCAGAAATTGAGAGAATGATTTCAATTGGGGAAATTTGGGGTTTAAAACACTTTTATAGGACTTCTAGGTGAGGGAAAAACGACATAGTATTAGGCTAGAATAATTAGGAATAGACTCAAAAGCCCCTAAGAAAATAACTGTCAACACCCATCGGCGGCCAGACCTACGGTCCGTTGGTTAGACAACGGACCGTCCTGGCGAGGTGTCGTTTCGGTTCAAAAACTCAAATTTGGGGCCTTGGTCGATGGGCTCCACCCACGGACCATGGATCCAACGATGGGTCATGGGTCTCGGCCGTGGGTCACCACTTTTGACCTCTGAATTTCCCAAAGTCTGGGAATAGCCTACGGAACCTATTTACGGCTTGTGCATTGAATGACAGACCGTCCTAGTGAACCATTGAAGAAGTACTGAAACTTGACATTTTTGGGAACCTGGGCTAGCCATCCACGGAGCTGACCTACGGTCCGTGTTTCAGTTCACGGGCCGTAGGTGGCTTCATCGGAACTGACACTAGGCCCTTTCAAACCCGAGGTATTACATTATCTCCCCATTGGGAACATTCGTACTCAAATAAGATTCAAGATATCATAAGGAATGTAGAAACTAAATCTAACAGCTCAACATGCATGCAACTACATAAATGCACATATCTGAGGAGAAAACATCAACTCCAAGATAAAGCATGTTCAAAACATCATTACACGAAGTCTATATGAAACTCATACTCAAATGCACATAACCATGTAGAAATCAATCAAGTTAACTCATTTTTTTGTCAAAAAAATTAAGTTTTTTCATGAATCATGCATAAACAAGGAAATCATGGGAATAATCTAAGACACATGACACCAAGACAATAACCATGAGGAACTAAATACCTCAAGCTAAAGGAGGATTAGAAGGTAAGAGATGAGGATTACGGGATATCATATCGGCCTCGGCCTCCCAAGTAGCACCCTCAACTGACTGATTCCTCCATAAAACTTTCACGGAAGCAACTTCCTTGTTCCTCAACTTCTTAACTTGCTGGTCTAAAATCTCAACCGGAACCTCCTCATAAGAGAGATTCTCCTTAACTCCCAAATCATCTAAAAGGACTATAGATGTCGGATCTCCAACACATTTCTTCAACAATGAGACGTGGAAAACTGGATGCACCGATGCCAAATCATTAGGCAAGTCAAGTTCATAAGCAACCTTACCAATCCATCTCAAAATCTGGTATCGGCCCATATAACGGGAACTAAGCTTTCCTTTCTTGCCAAACCTCATTACACCCTTCATGGGTGAAATCTTCAAGTAGACCCAATCATTTACCTCAAACTCAATATGTATTCTTCTTACATCGGCATGGGATTTTTGTCGACTTTGAGTCGTTTTCAACCTTTCCCTAATAAGCCAAAATTTTTCCATAGCCTCATGTACCAACTCGGGACCTATAATGTCAACTTCACCCACCTCAAACCAACCTATAGGATATCTACACCTCCTACGATATAAAGCCTCAAATGGAGCCATACTAATACTTGAGTGATAGCTATTATTGTAAGCAAACTTGATCAAAGGCAAGTGATCATTCCATTTACCCTTGAAGTCAATTACACATGCTCTCAACATATCTTCCAAAGTCTGAATGGTACGGTCCGCTTGTCCATCGGCTTATGGATGAAAGGTCATACTAAGCTTAACACGAGTACTAAGGCCTCTTTGGAAAGATTTACAAAACTGAGAAGTGAATTGGGTACCACGATCGGAGATAATGGACAAGGGCACTCCATGCAACCTCGCCATTTCTCTCACATACAACTTGGCATAGTCCTCCACCGAATAGGACACCTTGACGAGGATGAAATGGACTCATTTTTTCATTCGATCTATAATAACCCAAATCGAGTCATGTTGTCACCGGGTGCAAGGCAACCCAACAATGAAATCCATGTTCAAATCTTCCCACTTCCAAGTAGGAATGATAATATCTTGGGGTAATCCTCCCGGCTTTTGGTGCTCAACTTTAACTTGTTGGCAATTAGGAAACTTAGCCACAAATCTTGCAATATTCAACCAATAGATCTCCCGTAAGTCACGGTACATCTTGGTGGCTCTCGGGTGAATACAATATCGATAACTATGGGCTTCTAACAAAATCTATTCGCTCAAGTCGTTGACCTTAGGAAGACACAAACGACCTTGATATCGAAGCACCCCATCTCCCCCTTGGGAGAAAGCCTCTACGGACTTTTTAAGCACCGCTTCCTTCAATTCAACTTTGGTTGGATCAAGACCTTGCTTGGCCTTCACATCCGCCACGAAGGATGATTTAGAACAATTGTAAACCATAACACCACCCTCAGTAGAGTCAACTAGCCAAACACCCAAGCAGGCCAATCTGTGAACATTACGAACCAACTCTTTCTTACCGTCCTCTACATGAGCCACATTTCCCATCGATAGTTGACTAAGGGCTTCCGCCACCACATTTTATTTACCGGGGTGATAAAGAACACTCATTTCATAGTCTTTCAATAACTCGAGCCACCTCCTTTGGCGAAGATTCAAATCTTTCTGATTGAACACATATTGCAAACTCTTATGGTCGGTGAAAACATCTACATGAACACCGTATAAGTAATTCCTCCAAATCTTTAAGGCAAAAATAATCACCGCTAGCTCAAGGTCGTGGGTAGGATTACTCTTCTCATGAACCTTAAGTTGCCTTGAGGCATAGGCAATGACTTTCCCATTTTGCATCAGTACACATCCTAACCCAACTCTTGAGGTATCACAATAAACAACAAAGCCATCAGTCCCTTCCGATAGAGTCAACACCGGAGCGGAAGTAAATCTATCCTTCAACTCTTGGAAAATCTTTTCACAAGCTTCGGACCATATAAACTTAACCTTATTTTGGGTCAACGCCGTTAATGGAGAGGCAATCGAAGAGAATCCTTCCACAAACCTTCTATAGTATCCGGCTAAACCCAAAAAACTCCTAATATCTGAAGGGGATAGAGGTCTAGGCCAACTCTTGACAGCATCCGTCTTCTTAGGATCTACATCAATACCCTTTCTGGAAACAATGTAACAAAGAAAAGCCACAAACCTTAGCCAAAACTCACATTTGCTAAACTTCGCAAAAAGTTGTTGGTCCTTGAGAACTTGCAACACAATCCTCAAATGATCGGTATGCTCGCCCTCACTTCTTGAATAGATCAAAATGTCATTAATGAACACAATCACAAACATGTCAAGGTATTGCTTAAATACCCTATTCATCAAATCCATATATATCGACGGAGCATTAGTCAAACCAAACGGCATCACCAAGAACTCATAATTACCATATCGAGTTCAAAAATTCATCTTCGGAATGTCATCTTCCTTCACCCTCAATTGGTGATAACCCGACTGGAGGTCAATCTTAGAAAAGTAGCTTGCCCCTTGAAGTTTATCCAAAAAATCATCTATCCTTGGGAGAGGATATTTGTTCTTAATGGTAACCTTGTTCAATTTTCGATAGTCAATACACATATAGAGTGAACCATCTTTCTTTCTCACAAACAGAACTGGAGCACCCCATGGAGAGATACTCGGTGAGATGAAACCCTTATCCAACAAATCTTTCAACTGCTCCTTTAATTTTTTAAGTTCTGCTGGAGCCATACGATGAGGAGGAATAGAGATAGGTTGCGTATCTGGTAAAAGGTCAATGCCAAAATCTATCTCCCTCTCGAGAGGAATACCGGGTAGATCATTGAGGAACACTTCTGGAAAATCATTCACAATGGGGACCGACTCAAGAGTAGGGGTATCGTAATCTATATTCCTCACCCTAACTAGATGGTAAATGCAACCCTTAGAAATCATCTTTCTAGCTTTAAGACAAGAGGTAAACTGACCCTTCGGCATAGAATTCCCCCATTCCACTATAGCATGGGTTAGTTCGGAAACTGAAACTTGACTACACGGGTTCTATAATCAATAGAAGCATAGCATGAATGCTGTCAAACCATACCAAGGATAACATCAAAATCTAGTATATCAATCTCTACAGGGTCAACATAACTGACTCTATGGGACAAGGAGACGGGACAACTTTCCATAAACCCTCTTAGCCACTATAGAATCACTGACGGGGGTAGAGACTGTAGAAGGATCTAACAACACATCCGAATCGAAACTCATTGCCACATATGGCGTCACAAAATACAAGGTAGCACCGGGGTTAAGTAAAGCATAAACATCAAGTTGAAAGACTTTCAACATACCGGTAACCACATCAGGAGAACCCTCTTGTTCACCACGAGTCTGAAGTTCATATAATCTATTTTGCTTTCGATTCCCGCTAGGACCGGATGAAGGATTAGGTTGAGCCCTTCGACGATTATATCCCTCATTCTTAGCAACGGAGGGAAAATCCCCTATCTTGTGATCCATCTTACCACAAACAAAACAAGCATTAGACCCGGCTAGACATTTACCCTCATGCTTCTTTCCACACTTAGCACAAGTAGACAATGAGAATCTACCACTATCCCCTCCTTGAGGCTTAGGGTTAGAAAACCTATCTTTATTGAACATAGATGGAGCATTGGAGGAGCCTTGACCGGATAACCTTTGTCGAAATTTAGGACGACCATGTTAGTCAGACCTTGAATGTGAAAAGTTACCATCACCAATTCTGGCCTTCTTTGTCTCCCTAGACCTTTTCTTAAGTTTCTCCTATTCGATCTGTTGAGCATGAACCATAAGATGAGAGATGTCCATGTCATTAATGAGCATGGTAGTACGACATTCTTTAACAACCATTTCGTACACACCCGAAATAAACTTACTCATCCTTGCCCTAGGATCAGCAACCATTGTGGGAGCATATCGAGATAGTTGTGTGAACTTCAAAGCATACTCCTTCACACTCATATTTTCTTAACGAAGGTTGATAAATTCAAGTACCTTGGCCTCCTTCATCTCAAGGGGAAAGAACCTATCAAGGAAAGCGACTTTGAACTTTTTACAATCAAGAGGTCCCGTATTTTCTGCCCTTCCTTCTTTCCATTGGTTGAACCACATTTGAGCAACACCCTGTAGTTGATAAGCGGCCACTCCAAATTTTCCACCGCGTCACCCCCATGATGATCAACACTTTGTAAACCTCATCAATGAATTCTTGAGGAACTTCCTCAACCTTAGAACCATTAAACTCCGGAGGATTCATCCTAGTGAAATTCCTCACTCTAGATGTTGTCGTACCCACATTTGGGTTCACATGAGTTACAACCTCCCTATTGTCTTGGGCCGTCACGGCTTGAGACAACACTTGAAAAGCAGACCTAAACTCCGCATTAGTCAGTTGCTCGACCAAAGGGTCACTCGGATCTTGATGAGCTTGAGGATGAGCTTCTTGTTCCATATTTTCTCCCGCATTCCTTCTCGCATAAGCTCTTCGAGTAGCCATATCCTATAGAGCATCATGTAAGGATTAGTAGAGGGAAATTATAGAGTTGAACTCCATCGCACGACTATAGAGTAATGAAATAAGTGGAGTTTCCTAAACATCTTATAGCCTCTCATTCATAAATGTGGAGCGCTTCACACTCATGAACAAGACTATACTCGACGTGGCTTATGAGACTATCCTAGGACCTTTCTAAACCTTGTGCTCTGATACCAATTTTGTCACGACCCAAGGTAGCCCCTAGACTTAACATGGCGTATAAGACCCCGAAAGGGCCCCATACAAGCCACTTGGCTTTATTCATACGAGATAATAGAAATATAAGATTCAGAAGACAGTTTCAACATATCAAAGTTTGTAAAATGAAGCGGAAGTCTAAACATTGTCTCAACAAGCCCTCTAGTACATAATAGGAGAATTGGGATGCAACCCTTACATTAAGTTTCCAACTAAAAGTAAAGACAAGGAAATAAAAGCTGAATAACATCCTGGTCCTTCGAATATGAGGACTCACCACTACTAAGTAAAAGCTGAAGGTGACTCCTAGCCATGAGAATGAGACCCAGTAACGTCAGATCTTACATTGGAGAAAATAATGTAGGCAAGAGTATGCATTAGTACAAAAAAGCACTCAGTATGAAAATCATGCATAAAACATTTGTAAACATGCTTTAAACGGACATTTTCATAATCATGCAATGACCAAGCTAAAACATGATACAAATGAATAAGGAAAACATAAGTCATAAAACATGGCCAATGCAAGCTAACATCTTCCAAACCTTTGTGAGATACTTCCATAAGTAACCTTAGTTCATCATTGTGGGAGATTTACCTATTAACCGGCATATGATACCATGTGAGCTATAAACACGGAATATGGTGTCTACCCACACCAAAAAGGGGTGTCCTACTTGCCAAGGTAAGACCATGAACTTCTAGCTACTGTGGTTCCACTAGCTAATGTCTATCTAGACAATCCTATGTTGGCACATAGTTTATGGGACATGGGTAATCGCCACTTGTCCACTCGGTGCTAAGCATAACTCCCAAGGATTATCTACTATTCGTATTCATCTTTTCTTTAAAGGACTTGGGTAATCGCCTCTTGTCCTCATATCATATGACATGGGTCATCGCCTCTGTCTTTCATTACATTAGAGGTCATAGGTAATCACCGCTTGCCTCATTCTTAGAATAGCTCATTAAATTTTGATTCACTTTAGGTGAGAGACCTTTCACCCTTAGAATCCTCTATGTGAGAAAACCTTTCACATTCATTCATGAAATAGTTATGTGAGAATTCCTTTTTAAGAACAATTAACAACAACAACAACATCTATGCTTTACTCTCAAAGCATCTTTCATTATAATTCATTAATTTTATAAAAACATGCGCAATTTCACATTTCTCCTTTTATAGTTCAAAATCCACTTTTAATCATCATATTCTAGAAAACATGGATTAGGCATGGGTTCATGGGAATTCATTTTAAATTCATGAGATTACATCAATTCATGCATAAAATTTCACAAATCAATCAAATAAATCAATATTTAAAAGAACCCCTGACATGGAAAAAAACCTAACTCAATTGGGGAATTCTACTTTTACAAATTGGAGAATTTGGGGACTTCATCGAGAAAAGGGCTCCATGAATGAAAACTATCATACCTTGGTTATCAAAGCCCTTAAGAATTTGGACAATTGCTAGCTTGATCCTTGAAACCCTAGGTTGACCCCTTCTTCTTCAAGATTTCTAGAGAGAGAATTATTTGGGGAGGAAGACTTGTTCTTCTTTTTTTTAGAAATTGAGAGAATGATTTCAATTGGTGAAATTTGGGGTTTAAAACACTTATAGAGGACTTTTAGGTAAGGCAAAATTACATAGTACTAGGATAGAATAATTAGAAAGAGACTCAAAAGCCCCTAAGAAAATAACTATCGACACCCATCGACGGTCCGTTGGTCAGACCACGGACCGTCCTGGTGGGGCTTCGTTTGGGATCACAAACTGAAATTTGGGGCCTTGGTCGATGGGTCCCATCCACAGACCGTGGATCCAACGACGGGTGGTGGGTCAAAACTTTCGACCTCTGAATTTTCCTAAGTCTGGGACTCGCCTACGGAACCTATTTACGGCTCGTGCATTGAATGACGGACCGTCCTGGTGAACCGTTGAAGAAGTACTGAAACTTGAAATTTCGGGAACCTGGGCTAGCCATCCACGGAGCTGACCTACGGTTCGTGTGTCCGTCTACGGGCCGTAGGTGGCTCCATCGGAACTGGCACCAGGCCCTTTCAAAAAGCTACAAACTCTACCCTTTCCAACACGAGGTGTTACAATTACATATAATCTCATAACTCATACTATCTTTTTGGGTGACAACACTATCCAAGCTCTAAAACACACTTCCCCATAATGGTCTCAACTGAAACAAGGTTTCGAGAAAAGAGTCTGTGAATACATCTCGCTTTTAGCTCGAACGCATGATTCATATGAATAAGAGTGCATTCTTCTGAAACTTAACACTTAACTCACTCACGGGCTTCTCTCAAGCTCCTCTACATGTCTTATGACCTTCTCAAGATTTTTGGTGAGAGAAACTCATGGATAAGGATCTGGCTGTGCTTTTCGACTACCTTAAGTATGAGGGGTAGTCGAATGAATATGAGAAACGCATGAGTTTAAATAAGTTCCTTATGGCACAGATATATTGCACTATATAGAGTATGAAAGAAGGGAACCTTATCTTAAATGTCTGTAGTTCCTCATTTATAGAAGTGGGGCCCTCACCACCATAAACAAGATTCTACTAACATGGCTTCATAGACACCCTGGGACACTTGAACTCTGTGATCTGATACTAAGTTTGTCATGACCCGAGTCTACACCCTGGACGTGGCCAGCACTCGAGAACTATTGTTGGTCCCCAAGAGAACCCTCATCCTAGCTGACTACAAGCGGAAGACTAACTCAAGCAAACATAAGCTTAAAATTAAATTAAACTCATTGAACTCAAATACTCAACTTTAAAAAAAGTTTCAATAATACTCAATAGATATACTCATAGTTTGTAAAACAACTCAAAATAAGGTAAATACTGAAAAACTCCTCAATTCTGTCTATCAATGAAGCCTCTACTATTACAGAAGGATATCAGGACAAGACCCACACGTCTCTAATCTAATAGTTGTAAGGTGAAGGTGAAGTCCTCTGGAATCTAAGAAGGCTCACCAAAGCTGACTGGAATGTCACATGACCTCAACAAAACGCCTGTTGATGATCCTAAACACCTGAATCTGTATCATAAAATGATGCAGGTCGAATGACATCAGTACATTGAATGTATGAGTATGCGATAAGGTTAGAGTAAACAATTATCTGGCTTGAATGACTGAAAGCAATAACAAACTAAACTGACGAGGCTGGAAGAAATACTCACCTCAACTCAACTCAATACAAAGCAACCATGAAAGATGCAATATTTTAAACATTATAAAAACAGGAGATCAAACTCAATGCTATATAAAAATATAATAAAAAACTCTTTACTCTTATTTGAGAGATTCTCTAACCGACAACCATCACTATGAGCTACGTGATAATACATCGTTACGTCCACACTGCCAGAACTATCCTATACCTTGTCGGGGTATAAGACACCCTAATTAAGTGGATCCAGTAAGCTATGCCTGAAGGTACTTAGGATTCATCTAAAAAGTATGATAATGTACCCATGTTGGTATAGGACACCTTAACTAAGTGGATCCACTAAGCTCTGCCCGAAGGCACTTAGGATTTATATAAAAAGTATGATCTTGTACCCATGTTGGTGTACATTGTTTATGAGGAATGTGAGATGTCTGAACTCATCCCCATATCGGTGCTCAATACTACTCCCAATAATATATACTCATGCTGAATGTTTAAAAATATACTCTTCCTCGGGTTTGAGATAATTGCTCAAACTATCCTCTTAAAAGAGGTAACTGCTCTTGAAATATATTTTGAATTCATAACTCATTTAGAAATCAAAGTTTCTCTTTTATCAATGTAAAAACTGCTACCTTTGGGGAATACTTATTTCCCTTATACTCTTTACTCAATTCATACATGAAAACTATTTCTCAAAAATATATCAAAATCATATTGTAATATGATCATTGATGACTTAGGAAGTCATATTGCATAAACAATGATTGTCATGCTAATCATGTTTTACTTCCTCAAAACTCTGTTTAAAACTCAAGTGTTGTCTTTAAAAAGCTTCTCAAGATTTGTAACTCAATTCATAGGGTTCTTGCGGAATCATGGACATGAACGACTCAACTCAAGGATCTTAATAACAATGTGGAAACTCAGTACTCAGAACTCAGGGACTCAAGAACTGGGAACTCATAACTCAACGATACTACTCCTCTCAAGATTACTAAATTCATAGAGTTCATGCAAAATTATCGGCATGAACGACTCAACTCAAGGATCTCAATACAATGTAGACTCATGAATACAACTCTTCTCATTCCCATACTCTTTTACTCAAGACTTAGTTCAAAACTATGATTGATTTAAAAAATTCTCAAATTTGACTCAAGGGACCCTTCTTGAACTTTCCTCTTAATCCCTCTTTAATTTGAAATGTAATTTAAGAGATACGATTAGGATATGTAGGATCTTTCAATGATTAATGAAAAACTTTCAGAGTTAATATCAAGGAAAGAACGAAGACACAATTCAAAGGAACACATACAGAACGAAGACACAATTCAAAGGAACACATACAGAACGAAGACACAATTCAAAGGAACACATACAGAACGAAGAACGGAGAAGAAAAAGGTCAGACGTCTTTTGCGTAGTGGTGGCACGTCGCGCTAGCCCCCAAAAAACTGGGAGTACTTTGGGGTGTATTTTCCCAGCCCGGACCCAGAATTCTGACGAATTTTCTTGTTAAATTTCGCATCCTAACTCATCTAGAATCGATTGATTTCTTTCAAACTCTCTTTGATTAATAAACCCAAAACAAATTAATTAAAATCTCACTCAAATTCTATCAAGAAACACCACTCATTCACAAAACCCTCACCTCAAGAACTTGAAACCTCCATTGATAAAGAATGGGGCTAAACTCAAGAACTGCTCAAGAATCTTTGCATAAACGATTTCATGAATGAATTAATGGAAGAACTACATAATTGGTGTGAAGACGAACATGTCCATCACTATGGGAAACCTCACATACCTGGAAAGAACCACGTTCTTGGTGAAAATGAACGAATCTAGAAGAACTCTTGAAAACCTTATTTTTCTCCTCTTGAAACCTCACTCTAAAAACCCTAAGCATTTTGAACGTGAATGGATATTTTAGAATCTGATTACACCCTTAATATGGTCAGGAATAACGTGTTAAGATAAGTGGAAAAAAGAAAAAGACCAAAATACCCTTTCCTAAAATGGATGGAAAGCCGTAAATGGAGAGGCTTCACTCAAACGTGCATAACTTTTTATTCGGAGCTTGAAATTTAACAAACTTGGTGGCGTTGGAAAGAGGACTCAATGACCTTCAATTTGATAGCACATAGGCAACCTAATTATTTATGTGCTAAATGATATGGTCGATTGAAGTTGACCCAAGAAAAATCTCATAGTGAAACTCGATTGGAAGGAAAGTTTTCAACTCAACTTTACGCTAGGGATTCTAGTGACCTTAACATCTAAGAAAATTCAGAATCACTCGGTACAAATCTTATTCACCGTGAAGAATGGTTTGAGTCTTAACTTCAAAATTTTGGGGATGTTACATCTACTATATTATCATTTGGGGTTAACATATCTACTAAATCATCGATATTTAATTGATTAAGGCATAATATATAAATATGCCCTTTAAGTTGGTCTCAACTCACATGTATGTTCTTCAACTTTGGGTGTGCACAAGTAGATACTTGAACTTGTGTAAAGTTGAACAAATAGACACTTGAACTTGTGTAAAGTAGACACTTGAACTTTGGATGTGTACAAGTAGACACTTGAACTTTGTAAATTCAGAATTTATCATCAGTTAGAGAGACATCCTATTTATCCGGCTTAACCAACTAATTTTGTTTTATTATTTAATTAATTTATTAGAAAAGGCTCACATCATAACGTATCATATAAAATGTCAAGTTACACGATTTATTATATTTGTGTTTGAATTGTTAATGTATTTTATCACTATTGATTATATACACGAGTTATCTTTTCTTTACATTTCATTTTTTTTTTTTTAAATAGTTGTAGATGATATAAAATAATATTTTGTTACATTTACAAGGTGGTAAGCACAATTAGCCCCTTTTAATTTCGAAATTCATTATAAAAAGGAAACTTATTTAACGTTTGAAAATATATACATTAAATTTAACTAACTAATTTTATTAGATTATTTATTTATCTTGTCTTAATTTAAATTAAGAAAATAATTTGTAGATTTTATGTTATTTCAAGTTCTTTATAAATATAATACCAGTGTGATGTACGAAATGATGATGAAAAATAATAACATTATAAGTGATAAGAACGAAAAAACACTTCCTCTTAAGCGACCCTTCGTGTCACTGAAAACAGATGAAACATTAATGTAATTCGAGAACTTTATGATTTACTGTAATAAATTAACAAATGACTGCACTTAATAAATTTAACAAATGACTGCACTTAATAAATTTGACCCTTCCTATTCCTTTTTTGATGGTCTGAACACACTTTGGTAGTTCTCATGTTTTGAAAGAGAAAAGTACTTTTTGCTCACTCTGGTTTGTTCCAGGATATGTGAATAACAGTGAAGAATGAGTCAAAATATATGGGAGAGGAGAAGACGTTTAAGAAAAGACAAGGACTTTGAACTTATAATCCTCTTCATCAGTTAGAGAGACATCCTATTTATCCGGCTTAACGGATATATTTGTATGTTTGAATTTTGAAATTATTAACTACTCTCAGAAACAGAATTTATCATTTAAATTTAAATTTAAATTGTTAGTTGATGAGATTTTGTTTTTTTTCTGTTCTAAAACGTCACATTTTAAAAAAAAAATAATTGTGTATCACTTAAGTGCAGATTTTTAGTTGCAACACATTAATTCTTAAAACTGTTTTAAATTTATATATCGTTAATTTTAATTATTTAAAACCGTCTGATATTAATTTGTGTTTTAAGTTTCTTTTTATTATAAAAGTATAAGTTTTATTAAAATCTATCTATACTTACAGTTCGTTCAAAAGTGGGACTGTTCTACTATCTTTAAAAAATATTTTTTAAGAAGGAAAATTGATTAATAGAGTATAATTTGAACAGAAGATGGAAACAGAATATATATAATGTTTTATTTTAAATATTTTAGATTAACGTTAATTTTTTTTATTAAATACAGATTTACAGTTAATTTTTAAAAGTGTTTCAAAATCATATATCTTTAATTTTAAAAACTGCTTCAAAATCATTTTTAAATAAAATAGTAATTTATTATCTAAATAAATTATATATAATTATAATTATTTAAAAATTCTATTTTTTGTGGTGCTCCCATGTGACACTTTTTCTTCTCCTATTATATATAGATAGATATATAGATCTAAATTATTATTTTTCAAAATAAAATGTTGTAACTTTAAAAATTTTAAAAGAATACATTTAGAAAATATATAGATTTTTTAACATTGAAAATTTTTAAATTGATAATTACTAAGTAATACAAATTTAATTATTTTAAAATTTTAATTAAAAAAAATTGAATTTTTTTGTGGTGCACTTCTTGCCTCTCCTATTATATATAATATAGAGAGAGGAGAATGAGAAGGGTCATTATAAGATACTAATGATGTACGGATAATATATACTGCATGTAAGAATAAAAACTACACTGCCCTAAAATCACCCTCTCCTCAGGAACATAAAGACCCACATCCAAGTATTCACTGTATCATTCATCCAAAATTTACTACAAAATTTAGAACTTTGAAAATAATATTCAAGATTTCCCAAAATAAATCACGGGGAAAAAACAGAGTGACAAAATAGATTGAGAGATAACCCAAAGATCAGAGGTTGAGAAGACGATCAACAAAAAATGGTTAGAGAGATTCAATGGCAGAAGTAACAATCAAAATTAAATTATTTACGTGCATAAATTATGGTTATTTTAAAAAAATTGCAAGTTATCTCTCGTAATCTAGAACATGTCATAATTCTATGATAAACAATCAAATTTCATTGTTTCTTCAAACTTGATAGTTTATTGATAAAATAATTTTATGTAGTCATAATTTGTTGATTCCCATAAATATTTAATGTAATATTACAACATAACTATTTGAATTTATGAATATGTGGAGAAATATAAACTATGCAATCAATTAAAAAAATATCCATAAAACTCCATAATTCCCACATATACACAAAACGTGGAAGTCAATGGCTAAATTAAATATCTATCAAGTGAAGATTTGATTCTTTTGAATTATTTATCAGTTTTTACAAATCAACCGTAAAAACTATAATTTTAAATTAAACTTAAATTTTAATGAGAAATACAATTTTTTGCAGATGAAACGTGAAATTTTTGTATCTCATATTATATATTAAAATATAGATAGTTAATAAATATTTTTAGTTTAAAATTTATTTATTTATTGTTTAACTGTAAAAACTATTTTAAAATATAAAATAGTAATTCTTTATTTAATCCTATTTATAATTAATTTTAACAATTTTTTTTTGAAAAAATATGTTTTTGTGGTACTGACACGTGTCACTGCTTTAAAATAATTTTAGAAATAAAACAGTAATTTATTATTTAATCCTATTACATGTAGTTAATTTTAATTATTTAAAAAGTTTGTTTTTTGAGGTATATTGAATTAGTTTTAAAAGTTCAACAGAGAATTAAAGGTATTTCATTACTGTTTTATAGTTGCTATTACAAAGGGGTAAAAAAAACTTGATTTACATTTTTGTAGTAACCATATTTAGTGAGTTTTCAAATAAATATCAATTTATATATTTTTTTAATTATAAACTCGCCTACATTGTTTACTTTATAAAAATGTATAGTTTCATTTTTATATTTTTAAATACATTCTAATTTTTTATTTTTTTGGACATTAATTTTTTTTCTAATTTATTTTTCTGTAATTGTAAGTATAAATTTCTGGAACCATTCAAATTATTTTGTTTTTGGAAGAATGTTGATTCAACGTGTCTAATTTTATAAGTATTAATTGTTTTTCTTTTCAGTTAAATTAAATGTCAAAATTTGATTTTTTTTAAGAAAGCAAAAAACAAATGATGTGGAAAGTTAATATGAGTATTATGAATTTTTTGGTTTATTTATTTTTCATTATTTTCAATGTGCAGTGTAATATAGGAATAGTTAATCATATTTTTAAAAAGTTAAATTTAAATTTTAAATTAACTAAATTCAAAATTAATATTAATATGTTTACTTAAGAATATGTACTATTCATATTCATAATTGAATAACATGGTCTATATGTTGAAGTTTTATTGACTTTAACCTTTATTATTATTTTTTAAGATAAAATAGAAGTGGGAAGTTAAAGTACAGCTAAAAGAAACTGATTTTTTTTCTTTTTCATTATTTTTTTTAATGTGAAATTTAGTGGGAAAGATAAAGTCTAGATTAATTTTAAATTTATATATCTTATGAAGATTTTATTTTTATTTTATGAGCGTATAATCTTAATCATATTATGACCTTTTTTTAATGGTAATGTAGATTTTCGTTATAATTAATTCAAATAAGTTTTTTTTCATAAATAAACTTTTTATAAATATATCAAATTCTCATCTATTAATTTTAAAAAAATTATTTTCATAAAAATTGATTCACTTCATCTTAAATCTTTATATATCGTTATGTTAAAATATAAAGACGATTTTTTAAAATTTGTCTATTACTTTATTTTTATTGAAATTAAGTAGTTGAGATAGTAAGGAGAGAGAGTTTCATTATTTTACCTTGTAGTAATAAATAATATGACGTATTAAAATTTTAAACTAATTAAAATTTTCAACCATTTTTACTAAATGTTTGAAACATTTAATTTGACATCCAAATATACTATTTTCTTTTCAAATCAAATTCAAACAATTAAATAGTCAAATTAAAATTTTATTTCTTACCGGTCAAATTTTTAAAAATTAACAACACTTCAAAATGAATTGAAAATTGTGAAGGAATATATTAAGTGATACTACATATATAAGATGTACATCACAAAACTGCCTTTTTCTTCTTATCTGTAATTTGATTTCTTCTCCATCAAAATATTCTCCTTGGAACGTTTTTCTTGAAATTATTTTTGGCGGACTTCTTTTCTGTTTTAGGAGCAATATAATTGTGTAGTAAAAATTTAATAAAGATATCAAAATTTGTTGAAATAAAAAGTAAAGAAACTTCTTACTTAATAGACTAAACCTTCAAACAAAACACATAATGCAGTGAACGTAAAATTAAGAGAATCAATATTTCCTCCATCTCTCATCTATTTATATTCAAAAAAAAAAAATACAATAGTAAATAAATAAGAATTTGACAAAGCAAATCAATCTCTTTTGTGTTTTTGAAATTTGAAGGAGTAAAGTTTGTTCATCTATGCTCTTTCATCTCTTGAATCATCATGTAAGGATGTGGTTTGAAACAATCTTCTCTCTTTATTTTTCTTCTCTAAAATGTAATTCTCTTGACTAAAATAAGTACCCAACACTAATTTATCTTTTTTTTTAAATTGTACTTGCAAAAATAATATAGAAAATTGAGTGAAAAAGAGATAAAAATGAAAAGTCTTACCTTTACGTATTGTTTTCTCCACCAACATGGCCATCTAGCACAAAATTAATGTCGTAATGCTTCTACATTAAAAGGCGTATTTGTTATTTTGACAATTGAAGAGCATGATAACTTTATCTCAACTTTTCCGAAGTCACATTCACAGATAGAAGAGAAAAGATAAATATAAATAAAGATATATAGACTAAAAAAAACTCTCTTTACGGTTTTCAAACAACCGTTCCCTTATTTTTAGTGGCTTTATGTAAAATATTTTTGAATAATTTTTTATTTTGCTTTATCTAAATATCACAGAAAATGGGGAACGTGGATTGGGTAGTTAATTTAGATATAAGAGGTCTTTTTAAAATTAACAATTAAAAAATTAAAAATTGAATATCAAAACTTTACAAAAAATTTCAATGAGTCATTATTTTTACAACTCATTTTAATTTTAAATAAAATATTTAAGTTACTTATAACTTTTAATTTTAATAATATATACTATATTTTTTTATTTTGATAATATATATTGATTATAAGAATTTTATTTTTCTATTTTAATATCTGAATGTTAAAACTTTACAAAATTTTAAATTGGTTATATTTTCTTACAACTCACGCTAGTAAATATTCTGATTAGGAATAAAATAAGAGTCGAAAAGAATTTAAACATTAACCACGTGTACAATCATTTACTTCTAAAAAGATAAAAAGAATAGAAAAAAATATATTAACTGTGGTAACATTTAATTTTTTAAACAATACGTTTTAAAATATATTTAGATTTCTTAATATTTTAAAAAATTAAATTGAAAATGACTAAATTATTTTAAAATTTTCTTTTTTAAAAATGAAAAATTGAGAAATTTCCTAGTGCTTTCTTAATGTTTTTAATTATACATATTTAATTGTTTCTTTAAAACTCAAAATTGAAGACTAATTTATCTTTCAAAATGTAACGTTTCTTTTTAGAAAAGATAAACAAACAATTTTAATTAGGTAAAAAACTCTAACTTGTCTTGTAAAACAGTAACTTTTTTCTTTAATAAAAAATTAAATTAATTCTATTTAATTAGTTGATAATTTAAAAGTTAAAAATTAGAGATTAATTGTGGTGCTGACACGTAGGCTCTATCACCTCTCGTATTTTTTTTATATATATATATATATATATATATATAGATTAACGTCTTTATTCAGTTCTTTTTCTACAATGATATTTTTACTAACTTTTTCATTTGGTATTTTATTTTATAGTTCAAATAATATCATTAATAAATTTTGGCATTTTGACACAGATCGATCTAAAAATTATTAATTTTGAAAAGAAAAAAATGCAAACCTGAAAAGTTATTTCTTGTTCTGTTACGATCACTATTATACTTTTATGTGACGTAGCAAATGGAGCAAATTGAAATTTAAACGGTTATAGATGAAATTGCTAGAGAATAGCAAATCTGCAACAAAGAAGAACAAAACATTGTCAAGAAGAACTATTAAATCGAAAAGAAAATTGAAGTTTCAAAAGAAATAGAACACAAAATTAGACAACGTATTTCAATTTTTTAACTTATGATTTATAAATTTCAAAATTTGAATAAAAAAATTCATAAGAAGATAATGTATGAAAATAAAATATTTTACCTTCTTTATCAAAATAACACAGTAGTTTCCTCAATTTGATATGTAAATGAACTCTATAGTTTACAGAAGAAAAGGATTGTATGGAGAAGTTACAGATGTAGGTGAGGAAGTTAATAGTAGTGTGATATTTATCTTCTGCTTGTTTTCCTTTTATTGTGGACGAATTGGTTACTATATATATTTTAGTTTAATTTAAAATAAATTCAAACTTATCTCTTAGCAAAATTTTATGGAAATTTAGTTGTAACTACTTGGAATTTAAATTTTATGGAAATTTAGTTGTAACTACTTGGAATTTTTTTTTAATGTTTAAACAAACGAATTTAATTGATAAATTTTATGAATTTAAAATAAATTTCGAACTCCCAACTTTCACATTTAAAACAAATTAACAGTTTATGTTTAATTTTTTAAAACTATTGAAAATTGATATCTTAAAAGTACTACAATTGTGCATAATCAAATTTATTTGAAACTGATTTTGCTTTTATGCGGATCTTTTTAAAAAATAGATTTTTAATAAATAGAATTTTTTAAAATTTTATATTTAGAGAAAATTTATGATTTGACACATGTTAATAATTTTAAAATATTATACATATTTTATATAGATAGATATTATATATAGATATATATAGATTATTATTATTATTATTATTATTATTATTATTATCAACATTTCTTTTGCTATAAATAAGGAGGTTGTGGAAAGTTGTTTTATAATTATTAATAATTATCAATACACGTGTATTTTAAAAAAAAACAATTATCCTATTTTAGTCGGTTATCTATATTTTAAGAATCACCAATGCCCTTTCCGTAATTAAAAATTAAAAAGGCATAAATTTCAAAGTAATCCCACTAATTTCGAAATAATTAACTACCAATACACGTTTTTCTTCAAATACAATTTAGTAATTTTTTTATTTTAAAAACTGCTTTATTCTGGCGCTTTTTTCTTCTCCTATTATATAGAGATAAATTTTATTTCTTTTGTACTTTCTTATTAAGTAGTTTTAAATAAAAATCATAATATTGATAACTCAAAATTTGTTCTTACTTATTTTCTTAAATTTACATTCCAAAACTCAAAAGGTAAATTTTAGTAACTTTTCAAGAAATAATTAAAATGTTTATCAATAAATTGTTATAATAATTCTTATAATATTTTATTAAGCACCTTCAATTTTTAATTAATTGAAATGTTCATTTTTTATCTTTTGCATGTGAAGATTTCACAAATTTCAAAAGTTATTGATTATTAAATTATTAAATTATTCATACATTATATTGAACTATATTGTTAATTCATATTCGAGAGTAATGTAATTTCTAAACAATCTAGATGTAACATACATTCTACATTAAATGATTGAGAAAATATCACAAAAATTAAAATTTGAAATTTTCGTGATTTCTACTCATCATATTAAATTAAATTAAATATAAAATTTACTTTTCTGGATTCTACTCATCAAATCAAATTAAATTAAATTCAAAATTTACCTTCTTGACTCCTGCACATCAAATTAAATGTTTAAGAAAGGATCACAAGAACCAAAATTCAAAATCTACCCTCTTTGCTCACTAAAATTTAGAAATTACCCTCTTTGCTCCTTCTTATCAAATTAAATAAAATAAAATTTGAAATTTACCCTCCTAGATCCTGACTTCTACTTATCAAAATAAATACTTGAGAAAATATCACTAAAATTAAAATTCAAAATTTACCTTCTTGGCTCCTACTCATCATATTAAATTAAATAAAATTCCAAATTTTCTCTCCTAGCTCCTACTTATCAAATTAAATGCTTAAGACAATACAAGAACTAAAATTTAAATTTTACCCTCTAAGCTTCGATTCATCAAAGTGATGAAGAAGAAGATGCTTCTAAGCGATTTAATAGGGTTGAATATCCCTCTCCTACTAAAGAGTCCGAGGTGCAGCATTTGTCATTTGAAGAGAGCTTGAAGAACACAGAGATGGAAATTGCGACTGCTAAAGGAAGTGTTTATGTAGGCCAGATAAATAAGATAGATCTTCTCCCTGAGTCTATGTTGTATGTGGCATGATTTTATTGCCCCTCAGATAGCCATTTGGTTTCATCTTCATTCAGCGGCTCTAGCTCTAACCATATTATGCGCAATTTAAATGCAGGAGACAAAATCTTCCTGAACACCGCATAGAATCTAGGCATGGCATCCAGGGTATCATAGAAAGCCCATACTTTACCATCCTTTAAGTAGAACTCATCCTTGTCCTTTTTAAAATTGCTAAAATTTGGATCTACATATTCAATTATTTTCAACTCATTCATTGTAGAAGGCCATAAATCAACACTTCCTTTTGCACTCTCAATTTCCATCTCTCTGTTCTACAAGCTCTCTTCAGAGGACAAATGCTGCACCTCAGACTCCTTAGTAGGAGAGGGATATCCAACCCCCTTAAATCGCTTAGAAGAATCTTCTTCTTTATCGCTTAGATAATTGACATGTTGTCTACGCCGCGAAGATCTTGGCTGGTTTTCCTCATTGAGACCCTGAAAATTCTTCCAAGGCAGATGAGCACTTACTTCACAATTTTCGCTAGATTCTAATAATGTCTTCTTTCTATTTCTCATCATCTCTTCAACAATGGTGGCCTCTTCTTTGTTGCAGTCCATGACTAGTCTAGAATGAAAAATGATGTATCATTCACCATAAAGATCAAAACTTGATAAAAAAATAAAATCCCAAACTATCAGATAAAAAACCCCACAAACAAAAAATATAAAATATCACTCTTTGATTGATGGAAACAAATAAGAACTTGACTTTTATTTCTTTACAAAAAAATAGAGAGTTTATTAAGAAACTTACAGTGATTTGAAGGTGAAGTTGATAAGTTGTGTTGTTTGAGAATACAAATGAACGAGGATTGGAAGCAAAGGAAGAGTGAAGAAATTTGTATATAGAGGAAAATTCTCAAGATTATGGTAATACATTATGTCTTGATGAGTAGGATCCAGGAGGATTATTAGTTTCTCTCATTCTTTATAATATTTTATTTGATAGTAGGAGTCCAAAGGATAAATTTCAAATTTTAGTTTTTGTGATATTTTTTTAAGTATTTAATTTAATGAATAGGAGCTACGAGGGTAAAATTAGAATTTTATTTAATTTACTTTTGATGAGTAGAGCTTAGGGGTAAATTTTAAATTATAGTTCTTGTATTTTATTAAGCATTTAACTTGATGAGTAGGAGCTAGGAGAGTAATTTTGAAATTTTATTTAATATGATGAGTAGGTGTAACACCTCGATTTTTTTTTAAGTTAAGACTCGAACCATTCTTCATTTGAGTATAAGGTTGTATCGAGTGATTCTTAATTTTTCTTAGGTGTTATAATAAATTCTTTAATGTGGGAATGATTTTGAATATGAGTTAAGGTCACTAGAATCCCCAAGCACAAAGTTGAGTTGAAAGTTTTCTTACCGATCGAGTTTCAATATGAGATTTTACTTCGGTCAACTTCATATGACCATATCTCTCAGCACATAATGAATTAGGTGGTCGATGACCTATCAAATTAAAGGTCTTTGAGTCCTCTTTTCAACGCCATCATGTTTGCCTCATTGCGAGTTTGGAGTAAAAGGTTATGCCCGTTTTAGTAAAGCCATGTCAGACATGCAAAGGTTCACAGACAACTATACGGCCCGTGAAGTGTTTCACGGGCCGTGGAGCCTTAAAGGGTTTGTGAAACCTTCCTTTTAAGGCACTCCGACAGTTCTTAAGTTGGGATCGTTTTGGTCTTTCCCCTGTGTCATTTTTAACCATATTCTAAGTTGTTTTTGAGTGTTTTAACTGACTATATCATTCAACTAACTAGTTTTCCTCTCAAAATGATCAATCTAAACATTCAAGTATTTAGAAATTCTCTTAAAAGATACCTAGGGTTCCTCTTCTCTATCAAGAATCCTAAAACCTTCAAGTCAAAAATCCAAGATACAAAGAGAATCCTTCCAGCCAAGATTTTCCCATGTTCTTCCACTATAAGAACTTTATAAAATTGTTTATTTTATCAATAACAATCACCAAGATTCCAAGATCAAAGGTTTCCTCCAAAAAGCTAATGTTCTTCCTCAAGCTCAAGATAAAATCAAGTCTCCACAAAGGTTTTCAATCGAATAGCTTCATAATCAGGTATGTAAGGCTATCATAGTGTTGGACTAGTTCGTCCTCACGCCCTACATTGACTTTCAAATCAGTAAAAGAGTAATCTAGGGTTCTATCCTTAGATTTGAGTATTCTTGAGATCAATTGATATTGCGTTCTGAGTTCTTGAGTTCTGATTATTGAATTCTATTTCCTGATTATTGAGTTGCTATATCTTGCATTGAGATTCTTGAGTTGATTGTTCATGTCTATTTTGCAGCATGAACCCTATTTTGTGAGTATTCATTGAGTTCTTACTAAGAATCTTTTAACAAAAATATAATTGTTTAAACTGAGTTTTGAAAAAGTAAAGAGTAGTTTGAGAAAGAGCTTAACCAAGATTTAAGCAAGAGTATAAGGGAACTAAGTATTCCTCTAATGTTTCATTTTTACATGAAGAAAGAGAATATTTTTTAGAGAAAAGTTAAAAGAGTTTTCAGAAAGAGAGAGTAAAAAACAGTTATCTCTTAATGAGGCACTTTTTGAATAATTATCTCAACACAAAATGTATTTTTACATTGAATAAAAAGAAACCTTATTTTCTAAAATGAATAATGAGTTTCAGAGATATTTCAGAGCAATTACCTCTTTTAAGAGGATAGTTTGAGTAATTATCTCAAACCAGAGAAAGGATATGCTTTTATACATTTGAGAAAGAGTATATATTATTAGGAGTAGTATTGAGCACCAATATGGGGGTGAGTTCAGACAACTCACCACCCCCATAAACCATGTCATGCCAACATGGGTACATGATCATACTTTTTAGATGAATCCTTAGTGCCTTTGGGAAGAGCTTAGTGTATCCACTTACTTGAGAGGATTTATATCTTGGCACGTTATATGACAATTCTAACAGCATGGACAAGACGATGTATTATCACGTAGCTCATAGTAATGGTAGTCGGTTAGAGAATCTCTCATTAGAGTTAAAAGTGTATTTTCATTATATCACATAATATGTTGAGTTCAAAGATGAGTAAGTATTTTTGTAAAGTTTTAATGATTTAACTCATTTTTTGCTTCACATTCAGATGAGTATATATCTGTATCTATTGAAGTCCTTTCATTCAGTTATTTGTTATTCAACTATATTACATACTCGTACATTCAATGTACTGATGCCATTTGACCTGGATATGTTACTGATGTAGATACAGGTTCTTAGGATCCTCAACAAGAGTCCATTGAGATAACTTCATCTGCTTGTCAGCTTTTGAGTGGGACCTCCTTGCTTCCGGAGGACTCTAGTTTTATGAGTTGTTTGTCGTAGTTCTCTTGAGGAGTCGTGGGTCTTGTAACACCTTGGACTCGAGAAAATAGAAAAATACAGCTTTCCAGAATCTGGTGTCAGAACCAACGTAAACCACCCACGGACCGTAGGTAGAACCATGGGCCGTAGGTGGGGTCCCGTGGTTCAGTCCCAGACATGGGGGAATTTCATAATCTAAAGATGACACCTACGACCGTGAACCACCGTCCGTTGATTGACTCACGGACCATAGGATGGTTCCGTCGTTGGGATCCTGAGTTTGATGGTCTCTGATCCCACCCACGGTCAACCACTAAAGTCCGTGGTTGGACCTACGGACCGTAGGTGAGGGTCAACTGCCATTTAGAGGAAAATTTTTATTGGGTCAACTTCAAACAGTCATATCTTTTAGCACAAAATGAATTAAGTGGTCCATGACCTATCAAATGAAAGATAATTGAATCCTCTTTCCAATGCCACCAAGTTTGCTAAAATCCCAACTCAGAGTTAAAAGTTATGCTCGTTTTAGTAAAGCCTTGTCGGGCAGACTACGAACCACGACCGCAGTCGACAGTTGGTAGTCCAAACGATGGTCCGTTGGTCCCTCCATGGATGGCCTTCGTCAGTTTTTAAGTTAGGGTCATTTTGGTCTTTTCCCTATGCGTTGGGGATACTAAACTACGTCATTTAATGCCGTAACTACGTCGTTTTACTCAGTCTAAGCCTAATAACTTAGTCATACTTACCCAGAACCCTCATTCTAAAAAAATCATCCAAACTTGAAGCAAAAAGAAGAGGAGAAGTCGACCAAACCTCCCAAGAACAAGCAGTAGTGTTCTTCAAAGTTCAACCCCGAAATTCAAAGAATTTCTCCGTAGATTTCGTCAGCAGGTATGTGGGATTTCATTAGTGAGTTCCTTTCATCCACTCGGTCCCTAAAATTCATTCAGTTCCTTGATTCTACATATCTTGTCTAGACTTAGGGTTTGTAAAATCATGGAGAATTATTATGATTTCAGTTGCTATGGTTTCCATAATCTAAATATCATGTTTTCTTGGTAACGTTGTTCAGTTCCTTGTATGAAACTCAGAACGCTAGTTTGTGTAGATTCTCTTAGTTCATTAATTACACTTGCTAGGTCAGTTAAACAAATAAATCATGCTCCAGATATCGAACGTTGCATTATCAGTATATAAATGTTGCATTCTCAGTTAGCATGTCAGTATTTTGAGCTACTCAGTATTTCAGTCATATACATATTTATTTGGGAGTAGACTTAGCATCGAGTTGGACTAGGGTTCAGCGTACCCTCATAGTCCCAGAACTACATGCCCCCGTAGGATTATAAGTCCCCTCTATTGGGCATCAGATTTAGTGATCACGCCAGTCATGCCTTTATACCCCTGACAAGATATATTGGGTCCTCTCGATGGGGCGTATACATCGGACTCCATGTTTAGCTCACGTGGTTTTACGTCGGTTAATAGTAGCTCCCACAGTCAGACTCTTAGTGAATTTGACCAGGTTTTCAGTATATACTTCAGTATTCAGTTCAGCATGTCATGTTCATGATTAGTACTTGGTCATTGCATTCAGTTTAGCTTTTTAGTTATGTTTTCAGTATTTACATTCTTGCTCAGTTTACAGTATTGCTCAGTTGTGCCTTGTTTCAGCTTATATATGTTTATTCAGCTTAGTATCTATATCCTGCATGCTCAGTACATTCCAAGTACTGACGCATACTCTACGCTACATCCTTTCATGATGTAGGTTCAGGTACTCAGCATCCAGATCGCTCTTAGATGGATTCTCGGTCCGCATTTCAGCAGCTTCAGTGGTGAGTCCTCATATTCCAAGGACAATAGACATTCTCTCATTTTAGTCTTTACTTTCAGTTTTCAGTTTTGTTAAAGTTAGCTGGGGGTCATGTCCCAGCAACTCAACTCAGTTAGAGGCTTGTCAGACATAGTAATAGATTCAACTTGAGTTGTTAAGTGGTTGTCAGTTATCACTAAACTCTTAGTATGTTTTATATATTCAGACTATTTGGGTTTTGTTCCCCATTTTAAGATATCCATTATTTTTTAGCTTCCTCATAGTTCATGTTTTACTTAGTTATTTTCAGTATGCTTATGATATGCCAGACACATGGTTAGCTTGGGGTCACTCGTGATCCTAGGTCCTGTATTACGTCAAGGGGGTAGCCTCGGGGCGTGACAGGTCTTGTCCCAACACTCATCTTTGTACAGTAGAGGCTTTATAGATAGACAATTTTTTTAGTCTTTTAGTTTCAGATGTTTTATATAAAACTTATGTTTCATACTCAGTATATTTATAGATTTTTGAAATTTAATACATTGTTGATTTAGCATTTCTTTCAGTTGGATGTTTGTGTATGCTTGAGTTAGTTTTCCACTTGTACTCAGCCAGGATGATGGTTTGCTTGAGGACCAACAATGGTTCTTGAGTGTCGGCAACGTCCAGGGTGTAGGTTTGGGTCGTGACAGTAGGAGTCAAGAGGGTAAAATTTGAATTTTAGTGATATTTTCTCAAGTATTTAGTTTGATGAGTAGAAGTCAGGATCTAGGAGGGTAAATTTCGAATTTTATTGTATTTAATTTGATGAGAAGGAGCAAAAAGGGTAATTTTTGAATTTTAGTAAGCAAAGAGGGTAGATTTTTAATTTTTGTTCTTGTGATGTTTTCTTAAACATTTAATTTGATGTGTAGGAGTCAAGTTGGTAAATTTAGAATTTGATTTATGGAAAATGGCCTAATATACCCTCAAACTATTGAAAATAGTATCAAACTACCCTTCATCCACCTATTGGCTCCCAAATACACTTCCATCCACCTTTGGGTCCAATATTGACCACTTTTATAGCGGATTATCATTTGAATAATTTTTTAAAATATGTGGCGACCATCTATTGGTTACAATTTAATTACTTAAATTAATTTACAAACTCACCCATTACTAATTATACCCGACCCAAATTGACTACACTCGACTCAAGTTAACTATACCCGACCCAAATTAACTACACCCTCTCCAAATTACATTTACCCCACCGATTAAAATAAATGCACCCTTCATTCCCAACATTTCACTTCCTCTTCCAACCTTACTTCCCCAATATATTTGCTTAAAATCTCAAAAAAATACTACCTAAATACACTCATGTATCACCATAAAAAATTTACCAAAACACACATATTTTTTATGGTGATACATGTGTGTATTTAGGTAGTGTTTTTCTAGATTGTAGGCGAATATATTGGGGAAGAAGGTTGGAAGATGAAGTGAAATGTTGAGAATGAAGGGTGTATTTGTTTTAATCGGTTTGGTAAATGTAATTTGGGACAGGTGAAATTAATTAATTTGGTTAGTTAATTTGGGTCGGGTATAATTAATAATGGTTGGGTTTGTAAATTAATTTAAGTAATTAAATTGTATCCAACAGATGGTCGCCATGTATTTAAGAAAATTATTTAAATGATAATCTGTCATAAAAATGGTCAATATTGGACTCAAAGATGGATGACAGGGGTATTTGAGAGTCAATAGGTGTATGGCAGGGGAATTTGGAAGCCAATAGGTGGATGGAGGGTAGTTTTGTACCATTTCTAATAATTTAAGGGTATTTTAGGCCCTTTTCTAATTTTTTTATTGAAAAAGTTTAATGTTTTATATCACCATACAACTTCTATAAAATACTAGATCCTTTCATTAGACAATAACTATATGATATGTATGCGGCAGTAAAAAGGAGAAGACTATAATTACGCAAAGAAAACATAGAAACTTAAAGATATGAAATACTTTTCACCATAGGTGATATTGTTCATATACTAACATTAAATTATGCTACTGAAATATATATATATATATATATATATATATTTAAAACAAAGAATTTGTCAAGCTAAATATTAGCTATACACTCAAACCTCTATTGTACCATCATTCGTTATAACTACACTTCACTGTAATGGCCTAATTTTTTTTAGAACTAATTTTTGATGTTATAATTTTTGTTTGTACAACATTCTACTTGTAACAGTGTTGACATTCACTATAGAAGTACACTTTATTTTTATAAAATTACCTCTCTATGATAGCCTTACTCAAAAAATAATTGAGTATAATATTTTGTAAAAGATATATTGAGTATAAAGATAAATTATTGAAATATTTATGTTAATCGTTATTAGTGTCATGAACATACTAAATTTAAAGTATGAACATTTAAGTGAAAAATTATACTTAGATGGTTTCCATCATTTATTGTAATGATCCTCCAGGTCATTTCTATGTTTATTCCTTCTTTTCGTCGTTTAGAGCATTTCTGTAGAGACCACAAGTCAATTATGATTTACTGGCACTGACTGTTCGGTCGCCTGGTCGTTCGTTTGGGTTTGATGCCCGTTTTTCTATTTTGGAGCTTTTGAAACTTGAAAAGTTGATTTCAGTCATAATCTCAAGTAAACAACCTCATATAGGAATTATGACCGTTGCATCAGCTTTGGAGCGGCCAAATTAGGCTAGTAGCATGGTTGACACGAGTCCCGAGGCTTTCGGTGTGACTTTGGGGCCATTTGACGCTTTAGCCTTTGAATTTTGGCTTAAGTTTGACTTTTTCAACATTCTTGGTAAACACACTCCGATGAGAATTCTGTCAGCGCAGTTAGTTTTGGAATGCCGAGTTTGGTCTAGAACGACCCTTCGTGCTCTTCCCGGGGCTTCCGGTCTTATTTCGAGGCCCGTTGTGAAAATTGGCTAAAAATGACATTTGGGTGTGGAGCTCACTTTTTGTCGAAATGACCTCGTATGGAAATTCCGACTGTGCCACTGATTCCGGAATATCGAATTTAGTTGGGTAGCATATCTAGTTTATTTTCATCGGGTCCCGAACGAATTCCGAGGCTCCGTTCGGAGACTTTTAAAAAAAATATAGCAAAATCTGGTGTTGTTGGTGCAGACCTTTAGCGACCATAATTTATTCTCTTGGCGACCAAGTTTTGCTTTTGGCGACCAGAACTGCTGCTATTTTTATAGCAAAAATCAGATTTAGCCTCATTTTGAAACTTCGATATCTCGAGTTCTAGAGCTCCGTTTTGGGTGATTCAAAGTCTGGTGTATTCGGGTTTGCGTTGGCTGTGTGGGTGACTGTCCTTAGCATGTCGTAAAGTCTCCTATTGTGGTGTATCTGCGTTGTAAATGACTTCCCCAAGTCTCTTTCTGTGTAAAGTTTTGCATTTTGGTTTGTTATTGCATGGAGCTATTCCGATCCCCGAGAGGTGATAAATTTTGGAACACAAGCTCGGGGAAGGGTTTAGGACCTCTTCACGGAGTCAATTCTAGAAATTACAGAGTGGTACCCATATTTCTCGATTTTGACTCTGAAATTTGTCTGTTTCTGATTTTAATGATTTTAGTGTCTAAATGACTGTGCTGATGCTGTGATTCTATTTTTGATAGTGTGGCAGTAATTTGAGGCTGTTCGGAAGGGAAAAGCTCTGGTAGAGTGATTTGGAGTGCGCACGGTCGACCTTCAAGTAGGCTACGACTTCCTTTCCTTTAGATTGAACCTGATTATGTAATTGCATGCTGAATTGTGTTAATCTAGGGTGGGCTGCTAGTATTTTTTCTCTTCTTCTCAGAAACCATGCTGTAGGGTTGATTTTTGGGCTGTTTTGGGGTTATTACCATACTGTCGAAGGGGTTGTTTATCTGTGGGTATTTTTGAATTACCTATTGGGCTGTTTATTTGTCGTTGCATGCATAGTATCTAGTTGATTGTTTATTTATGTTGGAATTTATCTTTGGACTTAGTTTAGGATAGACTAGTGTTTCCTTAGACCCATGCACCTGGTTGACTTTGGTATGTATCCGACGTTGATTCGGATGGACTAGGTCCTTGTAGACCGGCATAGCAAACTTGGGTCTGATAGTTGAGCCTAGCTTTGAGCTTTTTATTACTTGTGATCCTTCTGGCTTCTCTCCCCATTTCTGTGATGCCTATGCGTTATCGGAGGCATAGTATTTTCCTCATTTGGGTGTTTCGCGGTTGATTCTGGTGTGAGGTAGTTGGTAGTGGATATCGATCCACGATGGCATGGAGTTGATTCGCCCATTTTGATGTGGTTGGTAGTGCACATCGATCCATGATAGCATGGAATTTGAGATCCCTTACGGAGTTGATTTTACCCGCACACTTTGGCTGGCATTGGGTAGGGCCTCCGGGAGTGATAACTGACTCATCTGGCTGGCATTGGGTAGGGCCCCCGGGGTGATTAGCTGGTTGGGTAGTTGGATATAAGTTACTTGAGGTCCTCTACGGAGTTGACAGGCCCGCGCACTCTGTTTGGCTAGGGCAGGGCCCCCGGGAGTGTTAGATGGCACACTTGGCTGGCTTGGGAAGGGCCCCCGGAGTGTTAACCTATTGGGTAGTTGGATTAGGGCTTTTGGAGGGGATTGATATACCCCCGCGCGGCACTCGCCTGGCTGGGTAATGCCCCGGAGTTGCAAGCGGGCTTGGTGGCCTGATGTGAAAGTCAGACTTGTTGACTGGGTTGGAGTTGTTGGTTGTGTAGGTTCGGAGTTGGGTTTCCTTTGGGTTCCGTAGTTGTGGCTTCTTTGTGTACCTGTCGTGCTTATAGGAGTCCATTCGGGTTCTTGTTTGTTGGTGCTTAAGTGTACCGAGCGGGTCTTATGGGGGGCCTAGATGGGTTTAGGTTAAATATCCTTAGACTAACTCTCTGATTGTTCGAATCTTATTTCTGTTGACCTCTATTCGTGTTTGATTCTATCTTTTTCATCTGTCTTACCTTTCTTGCTCAATCGTCCTATGATGCCTATTGGGTACATGTTGCTTTGGCACTCATGCTACACTCTGCATCTGTTTTTGTGATGCAGGTTCGAGTACCTGCTATCAGCGTTGAAATTGAGCCTGCACTAGTCTGTTCTGGAGACGGGGGTGAGCACATGGCAATCTCGGATTTCCTGTCTGCATTATGTATTTACACTTGGACTTGCCTTTTGCCTTTTAAGGCAGTCTTGATTATGTGGTCCACTTTTGGGACTTGTACTCTTTCAGAAGTTCTATACATGTGACTTTCAAGTTCTGGGAGGTATCTTTAGTATATGTAGTTTTGGGTTCGCTTCCGCCTTCCTCTTATGTGTTCTGTTTATTTATGCTTCGCTTAGTTGAGGATAGTTCCCCTCTGTCCCATTACTCTCAAGTTCCGGGATAGGGTTTGGCTTGGCTACTGGCGGGTTGGTAGGCACCATCATAGCTCGAGAAATCGGGTCATGACATTTATGGTCATAACCTCAAGAGGAAAGGATATTGGTGACCTTTTTTATATTGATATTTTTTTTCTATTTGTTGGTTAAATTTATTTACAAAATTAAGTGAAGTAAAAAATAATACTACTAAAGAAATGTCACATTCTCCCCCATATTAAAACTTTGAATGTATTTTGAAATGTTTCAATGAGATCCTACTACACACTAGACAATAGTTATGAATAGACGTTAAGGTGTTGCAATGCACACTGCCATGTTGCCCTAACCTGCCCTTAATGTTCATATGCATCACAATATCCTTAATCACACTCTCAGCTTCCACCCTTCCATCTTGAAATATGATTCTAGTCCACTCTCTCCAGATGACATACACCAGCATTTCGAAAACACTACACACTATTTCATATAGTCCAATCTTCTTTTTGGCCAATAGGCAAACCCATCACACTTCTGTCTCCTAGTCATGGATGACCCTCGGAGAACCCATCCATACACACATTCGTCTCCACAAATCCTTGGTAATCAGACAATGAAAGTACAAATGACTGAAAGTTTCATCTGGGAATCCGCAGTAAGCACATTCACGAGCAACTTGGATCCCAAACTTTAAAAGTTTGTCCACAGTTGCTAGTCTTTTGTGGATTGCTAGTCATATAATAAATTTAAATCTTGGATGAATACTAGGATGTAATGTTATGCCCTTCCAATAAGATTTTATCTTTAAAAGAGTTTGAATAACATTAAGTCCTCATTTGTTTTCAATAAAATTAAGACGTCTGAATCTGAATGATTAAATTTTCTATCTAGATCTAAACACTGAATGGTTAAGAGTGTTTGTTTTTCAACATCTGAATGACCACAATTTATTATTTATAAACATAATAAATATGCAATTGAAATAAAATAATAATTAAATTCTAAGAGTATACATTAATTTGATAAAATAAATTAGTATTTGAGCAAAAAAAAGATTCATGTGCTAGTGAAGGTGGATATGATTTGAAGTGGTGGTGACGATTGAAGAAAATGTGGTGGTGATAGTTGGCGATAATACTAGTTATGATGTTGAAGATGGTTTGCAGTACTAAAAATTGATCGTAATGGTCGTAATGACGGATAGTGATGGTGAGGTGGTAGTGCCTAATAGTGACAGTGAGTTGGTAGTGGACATAATAATAACAATAGAGGTGATAGGTCGGCAATGATTGCCAATAATAAATGTGTAACACCTAGGAAGTTGGAAAGTCAAAAGGAAAGAGGATAGTGCAGAAAATCTGTCTAAGATTGGTTTTATGAGTCCTACCTATGGGTCGTAAAAGGGAACCGTAGACCCAGGATATAGTTTGGGGAAAAATTAAGTTTAGTACCTCATTCGACGGTTGACCAGGATGACCCCTCAACCTTTGTACGAGTCGTAGATAGGTCTCATAGGTGAGTCCTAGACTTAGTGAAATTTTGAAGGTTAAGTTGAGTTCTACCGTTGGGGTCTATGGACTGTAAAAGGTTCTATGGGTCATAGACCAGTCTCATCAAAAGTTGGGAAGAAGTTAAGGCCTCTGAACTATTCTACAGTTGACCAGTATGGTCCATAGAAAGTAGGTCCAAACCGTAGGTTGGGTCCGACAATTATTTTTATGGGGCTTTTGAGTCTTTATCCTAAGTGATTACTGCCAAAACTAAGTTGTTTTGGTCCTAACCCTATGTAACACCCCGTTATTTGAAAGAACAAGAATTAGAAAGAAACCATTTTTGGAAATAATCAAATTTGGAAAGTTTGACAAAGTTAAGCTAAGTTTGAGTTTTGGGTCAACTTCAAATGACCATAACTCCTAGTTCAGGATGAGTTGGGAGTGCTAACAGATATCGTAGGAAATATCTTTGAATTATCTTTCCAACGCCATTGAGTTTGGCCATTTTCGAGTTCGTATTAGGAAGGTATGCCTATTTGAAGTTGGGATGTCTAGATAAGAAAAGTCAAAACTGGATTTTTGAAGGGTACTTTGGTCTTTTCACTACCCTATTATTTAATTTCATTTTTGGTAATTAAGTTGGGGTCTAAACTGATTCGGTTCAGTTTACGCTTCATAAAAAAGAGTTAGGGTTTTGAGATGAGAGAAAAGAAGAGGAGAAAAGAGGAGAAGAGGCAAGTAATCGTCAAGTTTTAGAAGCTAGGCTTGTGAATTTCGTCAAGGGGTGATCCCTACGAGGTATGTGAGATCACATAGCATTGGTTTCGTTCACCCACGCACCAATCATGATTTATTTCAGCGAATTTACGTTCTTAAAAGTATAGAAATTGAGTTCTTGATGGATTTATTTGAAGTTTCTATTGGGTTCTTTATTGTTGAAGTTGTTGAGAAGTTCTTGATCTAAATTCATGAAACTAGGTGTCGTTCTGAGTAGATTCTTGCATATTTTGGTTATGTAGTCGAATCTAAGTGTTTGGGGAAGGAACCAATTGAATCTAGAGGGTTTAGAGTTGAAAAACGAGCAAGAAAAATCAGGGATTTTCTGGGCAGGGGTCTAGGCGCCGCGCCAGCCAGAGCGCCCCAACTTGGGGGCTGAAGTTTGGGCTCTGGGGCGCCGCGCCAGCCAATGCGCCCCAACCTAGTCCCTGAAGTTTGGGCTCTTGCGCCCCACGCCACTCAGAGTGCCAGGTCTTCTGCCCTTTCTCACTTCTTTCCGTTTGAGTTCCCTAGTCTAGTTGATTTCTACACTCTAAGGTATGTCTAAACATCATGAAATCATCCATAATTCAATTCAAGGAAAGTTAAGAGTCAAGTCAAGAGAAGTTCATAGAGTCTTCCAAAAGTCTTTCACAAACGTTTTAACTTTGTTTTAAGACTTAAGTTTTGAGATGAGTAAAGAGTAAAGAGTAAAGATTGAAGTTCATTTTCTTCAAAAGAGTATATCGGGACTATGTATTCCCAAAGAGTAAATATTTTCACATTTAAACAAGAAAGAAAACTTTGATTTCTAAAAGAGCCTTTGAGCTAGTTTTTCAGAAAAGAGTAAACCTTTTCACAATTAAGCAAGAGAGGAAACTTTGATTTCCAAGAGAGCCTTTGAGCTAAGGTTTGAGCAATTATCTCAAACCACAGAAAGAAGTTATGTTTTTAAACATAAAGAGCTAGTATATTTTTGGAGTAGTATTGAGCACCTATATGGGGGAGAGTTCATACAACTCCAAGCCCCCATAAACCATGTAGCCATCATGGGTAGAAAAGGGTCATACTTTTTAGATGATTCCTTAGTGCTTTTTAGCATATACTAGTGGATCCACTTAGTGAGTTAGGTTCTATGCCCTTGGCAAGGTATAGGACGGCCCTGGCAGCGTGAAGCAAAATGTTGTATCATCACATAGCTCTTAAGTGATGGTTGTCGGTTAGAGAAACTCCCACAACAATATTTTGTATTCTTATATACATTGAGTTAATTGTATTTTATATACATCCAGAGTTCATTTGTATCCTTGCATACATACAGAGTTATTATTGTACTTCTAAATACACAGAGTTGTTATCCATGTTTTAAAAGCTTTTCTTTATATTGCATTTACATTATTACTTTATATTGAAATAAGTTAAGTTGAGTTAAGTTGAGCCCAGGTATGTTCTTTCAGTTACTTTCAAGCTTATGTCTTGTTTTAGCATTCCCCTCGCATGCTCGTACATTCAATGTACTGATGCCAGTTGGCCTGCATCTTATTATGATGCAAATACAAGTAACCAGGATCAGCATCCAGTGCTTCATTGATCCAGTTGAGCATTCAGAGTCTGGTGGTGAGCCTCGCTTTCTGGAGGACCCCTATTTATATTGCTTTACTAGTTTTCAGTTGTTAGGATGATCGGGGGTCTTGTTCCGACATCCCTCCTAGTTTAGAGGCTTCATAGACAGTTAGTAGTTCATTTGTCTTTACATTGTTATTGTTTATGTTAAGACTTGAGTTACCACTCTGGCTAAGTTGAATGTTTTATCTTTAAACGTTCTAAGTTACCTTTTAATCATTTGAGTAAAGATGCATTGAATCCTTGTATTAATGCTTTAAGTCTTCCTCTATGAGTTAAGCCAGACCAAGGGTTCGCTTGGGCCAGAAATGGTTCTCGAGTGCCAGTCCTGCCCGGAGTGTAGGCTCGGGGCGTGACACCCTAAGCCCTATTTAATACTTTTAAGCCCTAAAATTATCCATTCCAAATCATTTCCCTAAATCCCCTCAAAGTTCATCCCATTCAAATTCCCTCAAATTCAAAGACGAACAAATTAGGGTTTCAAGCACCAAGGTCTCAAATTCACCATAGCAATTGGGCTTTGAACTCCAAGTTATGTTAGTATTCACCTATGGAGTCATTTCCTCCATGGGTTTCTAAGATCTCCAATTTTACAAGATTAGATTCTCAATTCAAAGTTAGATATTTATTCAATCTTCATGGATTCTTTTCAATTATGATCCAATTATTATTTTCTATCTTTATATGCATGAATTGAAGTAATTATATGTTTTTGAATTGAATTCACATGAACCCATGCATGATCCATGATTTTTGAACTATGATCATAAGATGAATCTTATGAACTATGAAAGATGAATTTATGAAGATATGCATGATCTTTCATGAAATTGATATGAATGATTTAAAGTTATTTTTAGAGTAAAGCATAAATGTTGTTATTTCTGTGAAACGTCTTCTCACATACTGCGAAGCACATGATTGTGAAAGGGTTTTCTCACAAAAGGATTCATAACGTTGAAATATTTTATCACCTAAGTTGAATCAAGATTAAGGAGTTATTCTAAATGAACTTTAGCTTGCATTGGTTGCTTAATTATACCTGTTTAGGGATAATGAAATGAATAAGATTAATGACTAATCTGTGGGATTTTTGCTTAGCATCCAGATGATATTGAGATAGAGGCTATCCCGTTATTAGAGGTCGTGTTTCTAGTAGAAATCTTCTTATCCCCTAACTATGTGCCACCATAGGATGTTGTCTCAAATATACATTAGCTAGTGGATCCACTTTAGCTAAAAACTCATGGTTCTTACCTTGACATGTAAGGACTTCTCTTTTTGGTGTGGGATAAACACCGGATTCCATGTTATAGCTCACATGGTCTATGTCGGTTACATGGTAAACTTCCCACAATAATGTAATAAAGTTACTTCTAAAGTATCTCAGAAGTGTTTCAAATATGTTTAGCTTGCATTGACCATGATTATGATTTATGTTTTCTAACCCTTTTATCTTATGATTTAGGTTGGTCATTGCATGTCATGTAAAGTTCTTTTTAGCATGACTTCATAATTCTTATGCATTGTTAACATACTTAGTACATTCCATGTACTAATGCATACTTTTGCCTACATTGTTTCACTAATGTAGGGTCTGACACTCCTACCTCTCACACTCGTGGATACTTGATCTTTTTGCACTTAAGGACTGATGAGTCCTCATGTTCTGAGGACCAAGACACTTTTATAACTTTTATGTCATTTAAGTTATTTATACATTGTACGTAGTGTATGGGTTACGTCCCAAACACTTCTTTTGATTAGTAGATCGCTTAGTGAGACTTCTATTAGACTTCCGCTTTTATCAAACTCTTTAAATGAAATAAGATTGTTTATTTGAAATCTTCATTTGTATTATCTTGAATGATGTATGCTAAGTGGCTTGTGTAGGCCTTTTGGGGGTCCTATACTCCATGTTACGTCTAGGGTATACTTTAGATCGTGACAAACTTGGTATTCAGAGCACAAGGTTTAGAAAGGTCCTCGAATGTCTCATAAGACACATCGAGTAGAGTCTTATTCATAAGTGTGAAGCATACCACATTTATGAATAAGAGGCCATAAGATATTTAGGAAACTGCACTTCTTTCATTACTCTAAAGTTGTGCGATAAAGTTTAACTCTTTATGTCTCTCTCCTAATCCTTATATGATGCTTTTTTAGGATATAGCCCCTCGAAGATCATATGTTAGAAGGAATGTGGGTGAGAATGTGGAATAAGAATCTCCTCAAGCTTCTCAAGTTCCAGTTGATCCTCTGGCTAAGAAAGTGACTAATGTAGAATTCCGAGCTATTTTTCAAATGTTGGCTAAATCTATGAGAACTCAAGCCAATAGGGAGGTTATAGTCCCCGTGAACCCAAATATGAGTACGGAGGAAACTAGAATGATGTACTTCAATAGAACGAATCCCCTAGAGTTTCATGGTTCCAAGGTTGAGGAATATCCTCAAGAGTTCATTGATTTGGTGTATAAGGTTTTGATGATCATGGGGGTGACGCCAGGGGAAAAGATAGAATTGGTGGCTTATCAACTTAAGAATGTTGCTCAAGTTTGGTTCAATCAATGGAAGAAAGAGAGAGTGGTTGATGCGGGTCTTCTTGGTTGGGAAAAGTTGAAAGTTTCTTTCCTCGATAATGTCATGCCCTGAGGATACCCCCACGAGACCTAGGACCACGAGTGACCCCAAACTAACCCTATGTCTGGAATATCATAAGCATACTGAAAATACTGAATAAGACAAATACTATGCGGAAGCTAAACAATAGATAACTGAATATGGGGAATGCCCATCTAGTCTGAATGTATAGAACATACTAAGAGTTTAATAAGACCGAAAGATAAACTCATCAACCCAAGCTGATTCTATTACTATGTCTGAAAAGCCTCTAATTGAGTTGAGTTGCTGGGACATGCCCCCCAGCTAACTCTAACAAATTTGAAAATTGAATAACAAGACTAAAATGAAAAGCATGTCTATTATCCTCGAAGTATGAGGACTCACCACTGAAACTGCTGAAATGCGGACCAAGAATTGACCTAAGCACAATCTGGATGCTGAGTACCTGAACCTACATCATAAAAAGATGTTGCGCAGAGTATGCGTCAGTACTTTGAATGTACTGAGCATGCAGGATATAAATACAAAGCTGAACAAACATATATAAGCTGAAACAAGGCATCACAGAGCAATACTGTAAACTGTGCAAGAATGTAAATAATGAAAAGATAACTGAAAAGCTAAACTGAATGCCGTGACCAAGTACTAATTATGAACATGACATGATAAACTGAATACTGAAGTATTTACTGAAAACCTGGTCAAATGCACTAAGAGTCTGAATGTGGGAGCTATTATTAACCGACATAAAACCACGTGAGCTAAACGTGGAGTCCGATGTATACGCCCCATCGAGAGGACCCAATATAACTTACTAGGGCTATAAAGGCATGACTGGCGTGATCACTAAATCTGATGCCCAACAGAAAGGACTTATACTCCTACGGGGGCACGTAGTTCTAGGACTATGAGGGTACATTGAACCCTAGTCCAACTCGGTACTAAGTCTACTCCTAACTGAATATATATGTGACACAAATATAACTGAAATGCTGAGTTAATGAATAGCTCAAAATACTGACATGCAATATGAGAATGCAACATTTATATACTGATAATGTAACATTCGAAATCTGGAGTATGATTATCTGTTTAACTGACCTAGCAAGTGTAATTCATGAACTAGAGAATCTACACAACTAGGGTTCTGAGTTTCATACGAGGAACTAAAGAAACTTTCCAAGAAACAAACTATTTCGATTTAGGATACTACAACAACTAAATCACAGTAAATATTCAAGGTTTTAGAAACCCTAGGCCTAAACAAGATATGGAGAATCAATGAACTAACTGAATTCTAGGGACCTAGTGGATGAAAGGAACCCACTAGTGAAATCCCACATTCCTGGTGACAAAATCTACGGAGAAATCCTTCGATTTCGGGGTTGAAACTTGAAGCAAACCTTCTGGCTGTTCTTGGGAAACTGGTGCCTCTTTATTCTTGTTTTGCTCTAAGTTTGAATGATTTTTGGTGAATAAAGGTTCTGGTTAGGTTCTGACTAGATTATTAGGCTTAAACTGAGTAAAACGACGTAGTTTATGTAATAAACGACGTAGTTTAAGTGCCTAACGCATAGGGGAAAGGACCAAAACGACCCTGACTTAAATCTGATGAAGGCCATCCACGGAGGGGTCAATGGTCCGTCGTTTGGACTACCAACCGTCGACTGTGGTCGTGGTTCAGGGTCTACCTGACATGGATTCACTAAAATGAGCATAACTTTTTACTTCGAGATTGGATTTTAGCAAAATCGGTGGCGTTGGAAAGAGGAATCAATTATCTTTAATTTGATAGGTCATGGTCCACCTAATTCATTTTGTGCTAAAATATATAACCGTTTGAAGTTGACCCAACAACACTTTCCCTCTAATTGGCTGCTGACCCTCACCTACGGTCAGACCTACAGTTTGTAGGTCCAACCACAGACCGTACTGGTTGACTGTGGGTGGGATCAGAGACCACCAAACTTGGGACCCCAACGACAGAACCAATCTACGGTTCGTGGGTCAATCAACGGACCATGGTACACGGTCGTAGGTGTCATCTCTGGATTCTGAAATTTCCCTAAGTCTGGGATTGAACCACGGGACCCCACCTACGGTCCGTGGTTCTACCTACGGTACGTGGGTGGTTTCTGTTGGTTCTGACACCAGATTCTGGAAAGCTACATTTTTCTATTTTCTTAAGTCCGAGGTGTTACAGTATCTCCCTCTTGGGAACATTCATCCTCGAATAAAGTCTAAACAAGCTGAGTATGGAGGAAATGAGCTGCAATCCCTACCACTAAGTAATAGAAACTGATATCTAACTGAACTGAATTCTAAGAACATGCAAGTATGCTGAAATGCAAGAACAATTGAAGGAACAAGATACTGAGACTGAATTTAATGTAAGAGTAAACTGAAATACTGGAGAGGAACTATTACCTCAAGCTGAAATGGAATCGGAAGAAAAGAGGTGAGGATACTTGGCTTTCATGGCTTCTTCTACTTACCAAGTAGCCCCCTCTACGGACTGACTCCTCCACAAAATCTTCACTGAAGCGACTTCTTTATTTCTCAACCTACGAACCTGACGGTCAAGAATTTCAACTGGCACTTCTTCATAAGTGAGACTATCCTTCAAAGCCACACTCTCTAATGGTACTATCGATGCTGGATCACCCACACACTTCTTCAGAAAGGAAATGTGAAAGACTGGATGAACCGCTGCTAGTTCTGCTGGCAACTCTAACTCATAAGCCACATTACCAACCCTTTTCAGGATTTTGTAAGGACCTACATATCTGGGAATGAGCTTCCCTTTCTGGCCACCCCCTTCATAGGTGACACCTTCAGAAAAACCCAATCATCAATTTCAAACTCGAAGTCCTTTCTCCTCACATCAGCATAGGACTTCTGACGACTCTGAGCTGTCTTTAGTCTACCTCTGATGAGTTGAACTTTCTCCATAGCCTCATGAACCGAATCTGGCCCAATCAATGCTGCTTCACCTACTTCAAACCAACCAATCAGGGACTTGCATCTATGCCCATACAGTTCCTCATACGGGGCCATCTGAATACTGGAATGAAATCTATTATTATAGGCAAACTCTATGAGAGGTAGGTGATCATCCCAAATACCTTTAAAATCGATCACACAGGCTCTCAACATGTCCTCTAAGGTTTGAATGGTATGTTCTGCCTGACCGTCCGTCTATGGATGAAATGTTATACTGAGATTTACCTAAGTACCAAGACATTTATGTAACAATTTCCAGAAATGAGATGTAAACTGAGGACCTCTATCTGAGATGATAGACAAGGGAACCCCATGCAAAATGACTATCTCATTGATGTAGAGTTTGGCGTAGTCCTCTGCTGAATCTGTAGTCTTGACAGCCAAGAACGGAGCAAACTTAGTAACTCTATCCACTATCACCCAAATGGATTCATGGTGTCTGTGAGTACGAGGTAAACCCGTAATGAAGTCCATGTTTATCACTTCCAACTTCCATGTAGGAATGTTAAACTCCTGAGTCATACCTCCTGGTTTCTGATGTTCTACCTTAACCTGTTGACAATTAGGACACTTAGCCACAAAGTATGCTATGTCCCTCTTCATGCCGTTCCACCAAAAGACTTCCCGTAGATTACGGTACATCTTAGTGGCACTTGGATGAATATAATACCTGGAGTTATGAGCTTCTGTAAGGATATGCTGCCTCAACTCACCCACATAAAGAACACATAGGCGACCCTGGTAACAAAGCACACCATCTCCCCCTTGGGAGAAAACCTCGAATTTCTGCTGATCAACTGCACCTTTCACCTGAAGTAATATAGGATCACTATCCTGTTTTTCCTTAACCTCCACTATTAATGAAGATGTTGATCCATTCTGAAATATCACCCCACTATCTGATGTGTCCGCAAGGCAAACTCCTAAGAGAGCAAGCCGGTGAACATCTTTGGCTAACTCTTTATTTTCTCCCTCAACATGCGCTACACTACCCATAGACAGTCTGCTGAGAGCATCAACCACTACATTGGCCTTACCAGGATGGTAAAACACATTTATGTCACAGTCCTTGAGGAATTCAAGCCATCTCCTCTGATGAAGATTCAAATCTTTCTGGGTGAACACATACTGAAGGCTCTTATGATCTGTGAGAACATCAACATGAACACCATACAAGTAGTGTCTCTAAATCTCTAGGGCAAATACTACGGCTGCAAGCTCGAGGTCATGAGTTGGGTAGTTCTTCTCATGAACCTTAAGCTGTCTAGAAGCATAAGCTATGACCTTACCTCGCTGCATCAACACACAACCTAGGCCGACCCTGGATGCATCACAATAAATTACATACCCGTCTGGTACAGTCAATACAGGAGCTGTAGTCAACCTAGTCTTCAGTTCTGAGAAACTTTTATCACACTCATCTGACCACTAAAATTTGACCTTCTTCTGAGTCAACTTGGTCAATGGGAAAGCTATGGATGAAAATCCTTCAACAAATCTCCTGTAATAATCGGCCAAACCCAAGAAAATTCTGATATCTATTGGAGAGGTGGGTCTAGGCCAGTGTTGTACTACCTCAATTTTCTGAGAATTTACTTGGATCCCTTCGCTAGATTCCACATGACCAAGGAAAGCGACGGACTGTAACCATAATTCACACTGAATGAACTTAGCGAATAGCTGGCAATCTTTGAGAGTTTGTAGAACAACTCTCAGATGAGTCGCATGCTCCTCCTCACTCTGAGAATAAATGAGGATATCATCAATAAAGACGATGAAGAACAAGTCCAAATACTGTTTGAACACCCTGTTCATTAAGTCCATGAAAGCTGTAGGAGCATTTGTTAGTCTGAAGGACATAACTACAAATTCATAATGACTATACCGAGTTCTAAAAGTTGTCTTCAGGATGTCACTATCTCTGACTCTGAGCTGATGATAGCCAGATCTGAGGTCTATCTTAGAAAAGCAACTAGCACCCTGAAGTTGGTCAAGCAAGTCATCAATCCTGGGGATGGGATACTTATTCGTGATTGTGACTTTGTTCAACTAACGATAGTTAATGCACATTCTGAGAGAACCATCTTTCTTTTACACGAACAAGACTGGAGCACCCCATGGAGAGATACTTGGTCTGATGAAGCCTTTATCTAGAAGGTGTTTCAACTGCTCTTTCAATTCCTTAAGCTCGGCTAGAGCCATTCTGTAAGGAGGAATCAAAATGGCCTGGGTATCTGGGAGGAGATCTATTTCGAAGTTGATTTCTCTTTCGGGAGAAACTCCGGGAAGATCTTCTCGGAACACTTCTGGAAACTCATTTTTGAATCTTAACCCGCATAAGATGATAGATATACCCTTTGGAAATCATTTTTCTAGCCTTAAGGTAAGAGATGAATCGACCCATAGGCACTAAGCTACTACCCTTCCACTCTAAGACTGCCTCATTTGGAAACTGAAACCGAACAATCCTAGTTCTACAATCTACTGAGGCATAACAGGAATGTAACCAATCCATGCCTAGAATGATATCAAAATCTACCATTTCTAACTCTACAAGATCTGCTGAGGTGACTTTCTGAGAGACTGTGGCAGGGCAATTTTTGTATACCCGTTTAGCTATAATTGGGTCACTAACTGGGGTAGAGACTGCGAAGGGTTCTGAAAGAGTTTCTTGACTGACACTAAAGTTTACTGCTATATAGGGAGTTATAAAAGACAATGTAGCCCCTGGATCTGACAATGCATAAATATCTAAATGAAAGACTCGCAATGTACCAGTGACCACATTAGGAGAATCTTCCTGATCCTGCAGAGCCTAGAGAGCATACAACTTGTTCTGGCGCCGACCGCCACCTGTACCAGATGAAGCACCCTTCTGCGTTGGGCGACCTGTTGGAGCTGTAGATTGAGCCCTATTGTTGTTACCTCATTGCCCCTACCTGGCAGAAGGGCAATCCTTCAACCTATGGCCAGACTGACCACACCCAAAACACCCTTCCTTGCCTGCAAGATACTCGCCCGGATGGTTCTTACCACACTTTGGAAAAGTTGAGAAGGTCCTGTTACCTGAAGCACTCCCCTGAGACTTAGAGCCTGATGCCCTACCTTTCTGATCCTGTCGAAACCTGGGGGATGGAGCACTAGTTGATGAAGGTGCTGGGGCTGTAGACCTCTGCTGAAACTGTGAGCAATTTGCACCGTCTGACTTTTGTTGTGAGTATTCATAATTTCCTATTCTAGCCTTTTTGTTATCCTTAGACAATTCCCTAAGCTTATCTCCCTCAACCTGCTGAGCATGACTCATTAGTCTGGAGATATCCATATCCCCTAGTAGCATAGCATTCCTGTACTTAGTCTTCACCAGATCGGATACCCCAAACAAGAACTTACTCATTTGTGCCCTGGAATCTACAACCATGTGTGGAGCATACTTGGAGAGTTGGGTAAACTTTAGCCCATACTCTTGGACCGACATTGACCCCTGCTTCAAGTTCATAAACTCTTGTGCCTTAACTTCTCTCAACTCTCTTAGGAAGAATCTATCCAGAAAAGCTCCAGTAAAACAATCCCAAGTCACAGGGGCTGCATATGTACCCCTGTTATCTTTTCACTGAGTGAACCAGATATGAGCCACATCCTTAAGTTGGTAGGGTTCTAACTCAACACTCTCAGTTCCGGCTACTTGCATTACCTCAAGGATTTTCTTAACCTCACCAATGAAGTTCTGTGGGTCCTCACCAACCTTCGACCCTAAATACTCAAGCAAATTCATCAGAACAAAGTCTCGAACCCTAGCTGCCGCTGATCAACCATTAGTGTTAGCAGGAACTGGGACCTGCTGATTATTCTGATTGGCCACACTCTGAGCAAAGAGCTAGATCGCATTCCAAAATTCTTCATTCGTAACCTCATGGTTTGGGATTGGAGGAATTGTGTTAGCATTGCGTGCATTAACATTCCGTGCATTAGCTCTACGAGAAGACATGATCTAAAATGCATAATGACGGATTAGAAAAGAGAAGTTGGATCATACCCAGGCACGATAATAATAACAAAGAAAGTGAAGTTTTTCTTAAAACACTTCGTAGCCTCCCTCTCATAGATATGGTGTACTTCACACCCATGAATGAGACTCTACTTAGTGCGGCTTTCAGACATCCTAGGACTCTTGAACCTAATGCTCTGATACCAAGTTTTTCACGCTCCAAGGCTACCCCATTGACGTAACACGGGACCTAGGATCACGAGTGACCCCAAGCTAACCCTTTGTCTGGCATATCACAAGCATACTGAAAACACTAAATAAGACAAATACTATGCGGAAGCTAAACAATATATAACTGGAAAATGGGGAATGACCATCTAGTCTGAATGTATAAAACATACTAAGAGTTTAATAACACTGAAAGATAAACTCATCAGCCCAAGCTGATTCTATTACTATGTCTGAAAAACCTCTAACTGAGTTGAGTTGTTGGGACATGCCCCCCAGCTAACTCTAACAAAAATGAAAACTGAATAACAAGACTAAAATTAAAAGCATGTCTATTATCCTCGAAGTATCAGGAATCACCACTGAAACTGTTGAAATGCGGACTAAGAATTGACCTAAGCGCGATCTGGATGCTGAGTACCTAAACCTACTTCATAAAAGGATGTAGCACAGAGTATGCATTAGTACTTTGAATCTACTGAGCATGCAGGATATAGAAACTTAGCTGAACAAACATATATAAGCTTAAACAAGGCATAACTAAGCAATACTGTAAACTGAGCAAGAATGGAAATACTGAAAGGATAACTGAAAAGCTAAAATGAATGCAGTGACCAAGTACTAATCATGAACATGACATGCTAAACTAAATACTAAAGTATATACTGAAAACCTGGTTAAATGCACTAAGAGTCTGACTGTGGGAGCTACTATTAACCGACATAAAATCACGTGAGCTAAACGTGGAGTCTGATGTATACGTCCCATCGAGAGGACCCAATAAACCTTGGGAGGGGTATAAAGGCATGACTGGCGTGATCACTAAATCTGATGCCTAACAGAAGGGACTTATACTCCTATGGGGGCACGTAGTTCTAGGACTATGAGGGTACGCTGAACCCTAGTCCAAGTCGGTGCTAAGTCTACTCCCAACTGAATATATATATGACACAAATATAACTGAAATGCTGAATTACTGAATAGCTCAAAATACTGACATGCAATCTGAGAATGCAACATTTATATACTGATAATGTAACATTCAAATTCTGGAGCATGATTATCTGTTTAACTGACCTAGCAAGTGTAATTCATGAACTAGATAATCTACACAACTAGGGTTCTGAGTTTCATACAAGGACCTAAAGAAACTTTCCAAGAAACAAGCTATTTCGATTTAGGATACTACAACAACTAAATCACAGTAAATATTCAAGGTTTTAGAAACCCTAGGTCTAAACAAGACATGGAGAATCAATGATGTGAATGAATTCTAGGGACCTAGTGGATGAAAGGAACCCACTAGTGAAATCCCACACACCTGGTGATGAAATCTACGGAGAAATCCTTCGATTTTGGGGTTAAAACTTGAAGTAAACCTTCTGAATGTTCTTGGGAAACTGGTGCCTCTTTCTTCTCTTTTTGCTCTATGTTTGGGTGAATTTTGGTGAATAAAGGTTCTGACTAGATTATTAGGCTTAAACTGAGTAAAACGACATAGTTTAGGTATTAAACGACGTAGTTTAAGTTCCCAACACATATGGGAAAGGACCAAAACGACACTGACTTAAATCTAACGAAGGCCATCCACGGAGGGGTTGACGGTCCGTCGTTTGGATTACCAACCATCGACTGTGGTCGTGGTTTAGGGTCTGCCCGATAGGGCTTCACGAAAACGAGCATAACTTTTTACTCCGAGCTTGGATTTTAGCAAACTTAGTGGCGTTGGAAAGAGGATTCAATTATCTTTAATTTGATAGTCATGGGCCAGCTAATTCATTTTGTGCTAAAATATATGACCGTTTGAAGTTGACCCAACAACACTTTTCCTCTAATTGGCTGCTGACCCTCACCTACGCTCAGACCTATGGTCCGTAGGTCCAACCACGAACCGTAATGGTTGACCGTAGGTGGGATCAGAGACCAGCAAACTTGGGACCCTAACGAAAGAACCAACCTACGGTTCGTGGGTCAATCAATGGACCGTGGTTCACGGCTGTAGGTGTCATCTCTGGATTCTGAAATTTCCCTAAGTCTGGGGCAGAACCACGGGACCCCACCTACAGTCCGTGGTTCTACCTACGGTCCGTGGGTGGTTTCCGTTAGTTCTGACACCAGATTCTAGAAAGCTGCATCTTTCTATTTTCTCGAGTTTGAGGTGTTACAGATAAGTTCTTTCCCCTTGAAATGAGGGACAAAAAGGTACTTGAATTCATCAATCTTTGTCAAGAAAATATGAGTGTGAAAGTGTATGATTTGATATTCATAAAATTATCCAAATATGCTCCTTCTATGGTTTCCAATTCTAGGGAAAAGATTAGTAAGTTTGTTTCAGGTGTATCTGAAATGGTGGTTAAGGAATGTCATACCACCAGCTCATTAAGTAAATGGATATTTTTCACCTAATGGTACATTCTCCACAAATAGAAGAAGATAAAATTAAGTAAATATCCCGGGAGGCAAAGAGGGAAAGGATCGGTGATGGTGACTTTTCACATTCGAGGTCCGATGGACATAGTCATTCTAGATTCTGACAAAGTTCCTGCGGTCAAAGTTTTTCTAATGCTCCGGTTGAAAATTTCAAAAAAAAATAAGGGTGTCTAACTCTAAGCCTAAAGGAAGAAATGGTGGTGGATCTTCATTGTCTACTTGTGCTAGGTGTGCGAAGAAGCATTAGTGTAAATGCTTAGACGGTACAGATGGTTGATTTTGTTGTGGTAAGAGTAGTCACAAAATAAGGGATTGTCCATCACTTACTACTAAGGGAAGATAAGGTAGGCAAGCTCCGCCTAGTGGTTCGAGTTCAAGTTCTCCAAAGCAAAATATATTTTATGCACTTCAAACACGACATGAACAAGGGGGTTCTCCCTATGTGGTTACCAGTATGTTGAAAGTGTTTCATCTTCATATTTATGATTTTCTTGATCCTAGTGCTACTTTGTATTTTATGATGCCATATGTGGCTATGAAATTTGAATTTTCTTCGGATGTGTTATTACACCCTTTTTCTGTCTCTACTCCTACTGGTGAATCCATTGTGTCTAACATAGTCTAAAGAAATTATCTCATCTCCATATCCCATAAAGTCACTCATGTTGATCTTTTAGAGATTGATATGTTAGATTTCCATGTCATTCTTGGTATGGATTGGCTTTATTCCTGCTATGCTTTTGTTGGTTGTAGAACCTGAGTGGGCAAGTTCTATTTTTTTTCAAATGAACTCATCCTAGAGTGGATAGGGGGAAATTCAATGCCTAAGGGTCAGTTTGTTTCTTATCTTAAAGCTAGAAAGATGATTTCTAAGGGTTGCATATATCACCTTGTTCGGGTTAGGGATAGAGTTTCTGAAACCCCTATTTTTGAGTCGGTCCTCATTGTGAATGAGTTTCTAGAAGTGTTCCCAGATAATCTACCGGTAGTCCTCCCAATGGGGAATAGACTTCGGTATTGACCTTTTCCCAGATACGAAACCTATCTCTATTTCTCCTTATCAGATGGCTCCAGCAGAACATAAAAATGAAGTAACAATTGAAAGATTTGTTGGATAAAGGGTTCATCCGACCAAGCATCTCTTTGTGGGGTGCTCCAGTTTTGTTTGTTTGTAAGAAAGATGGTTCACTTCGCATGTGTATTGATTATTGACAATTGAACAAGGTCATCATTAAGAATAAATATCCACTCCTAAGGATATATGACTTGTTTGATCGACTCCAAGGAGTGAGTTATTTCTTCAAGATTGATCTTAGGTCGGGTTATCATCACCAATTCAGGGTGAAGGAAGATGACATCCCGAAGACAGCTTGTCTAACTTGGTATGGTCATTATGAATTTTCGGTAATGTCAGTTGGTTTGACTAATTCTTCAGCCACATTTATGGACTTGATGAATAGAGTATTAAGACAATATGTTGATATGTTTGTGATTGTGTTTATTGATGACATATTGATTTACTCACGGAGTGAGGATGAGCAGTTCGATCATTTGAGGATCGTGTTGCAAGTACTCAAGGACCAAAAACTATTTGCAAAGTTTAGTAAATACATGTTTTTGGCTGAGATCTGTAGCTTTTCTTGGTCACATTATTTTCGGTAAGGGCATTGAGGTAGATACTAAGAAGATGGATGGAGTTAAAAATTGGCCTAGACCTATATCCCCTTCGTATATTTGAACTTTTGGGTTTGGCTGGTTATTATAGATGGTTCGTGGTAGGGTTTTCTTCGACCGCCTCTCCATTGACTGCATTGACCCAAAATAAAGTAAAGTTCTTATGGTCGGATGCGTGTGAGAAGAGTTTCCAAAAATTGAAAGATAGACATATCTCTGCTCTGGTATTGACTCTAACCGAAGGATATGATGGGTTTGTTATTTATTGTGATTCTTCAAGGATTTGATTAGGGTGTATTCTTATGCAAAATGGGAAGGTTATTGCTTATTCTTCAAGGCAACTTAAGATTCATTAAAAACTATTCTACCCATGATTTGGAACTAGCGGCAGTTGTTTTTGCCTTAAAGATTTGGAGACACTATTTGTATGCTATCCATGTTGATGTCTTTACCGACCACAAGAATTTTAAATATGTGTTCAAGCGAAAGGATCTAAATCTTTGCCAATGTAGATGGCTAGAATTCTAGAAGGACTATGACATGAGAGTCCTTTACCACCTGGGAAAAGCTAATGTGGTGGTCGATGCCTTAAGTCGATTGTCCATGAAAAGTGTTGCACATGTTGTGGAAGGTAAGAAAGAGTTGGTTTGTGATGTTCATAAACTAGCTCGGCTAGGTGTTCAGTTGGTTGATTTAAGCGAAGGTGGTGTCATTATTCATAATGGTTCAGAATCTTCGTATGTGTCAGATGTGAAAGCCAAGTAAGGTTTTGATCCAATTTTAATTTAGTTGAAGGATGTGGTGCTTTAAAATTTCATTGAGGCTTTCTACCAAGGGGGAGATGGTGTGCTTAGATATCAAGGTTGGTTGTGTGTTTCTAATATTATTGACTTGAGCTAATAGATTTTATCAGAGGCCCATAGTTCTCGATATTCCATTCACACGAGAGCCACCAAGATGTACCGTGACTTGCGGGAGGTCTATTGGTGGAATGGAATGAAGACGGATATTGCAGAATTTTGGCTAAGTGTCCTAATTGTCAACAAGTGAAAGTTTAGCATAAAAAATTGGGAGGTTTGCCCCAAGATATTAGTATTCCTACTTGGAAGTGGGAAGATCTGAAAAAGGACTTTATTGTTGGTTTACCCTGCACTTGGCGACAACATGACTCGAACTGGATTATAGTAGATCGTATGACAAAGTCAGCTCATTTCATTCCCGTCAAGGTTTGTAATTTGGCGGAAGACTATAATATGTTGTATCTAGGGGAAATGGTTAGGTTACATGGAGAGCCCTATCCATTATCTCCGATCGTGGTACCCAATTTACTTCTCAGTTTTGGAAATCTTTCAATAAGAGTCTTGGTACTCATTTCAAGCTTAGTATGACCTTTCATCCTTAAATTAATAGGCAAGTGGAGCGTACTATCCAGACTTTGGAAGATATGTTGAGAGCTTGTTGATTGATTTTACGGGTAATTGTGACGGTCACTTGCATTAGATTGAGTTTGCAGATAATAATAGCTATCATTGAAGTATTTGTATGGCTCCATTTGAGGATCATTATGGCAGGAGGTGTAGATTTCCTATATGTTGGTTTGAAGTTGGTTAGTTTGCTTTGATAGGTTCAGAGGTTGTACATGAGGCTGTGGAGATAGTTTGGCTTATTAGAAAATGGTTGAAAATGGCTCAAAGTAGACAAAAGTCCTATGTTGATGTTAGAAGAAGAGATCTTGAGTTTGATGTTGGGGACTGGTTTTAGTTTAAAATTTCACCTATGAAGGTTGTCGTGAGGTTTGAAAAGAAAGGGAAGTTTAGTCCACGATATGTAGGCCCATATCAGGTTTTGAGACATATTGAAAAGGTGGCATATGACTTTGATTTTTCTAATGATTTTGCATCGGTATATACGGTATTCCATGTCTCCTTGTTGAAGAAGTGTGTTGGAGATCCGACATCTATTGTTCCTTTGGAAGGTTTTGGAGATAAAGAGAGTCTTTCTTATGAAAAGGTTCCGATTAAGATTTTAGATCCGCAAGTAAGTTGAAGAACAAAGAATTTGCTTCTGTTAAGGTTCTTTGGAGGAATCAGTTAATTGAGGGTGCTACTTGGGAGGCTAAGGCCAATATGATGTCCCGGTATCCTCATCACTTTCCCTCCGCTCCTACTCTAGCTTGAGGTATTTAGCTCCTCATGGTTCATCCTTTCGATTTCATGTTTCTTAGCCGTTCTCATGTTTTCTCGTGCATGCATGCTCATGAAAAATCTGATTTTTTAAAGAAATGGTTTAATCTTGATTGATTGCTTCATGTTTATGTGCATTAAGTATGAATTGCATGTATGCCATATGGAATGATGTTTTGATTATGCTTTAGCTTAGAGTCGATTTTCTTACTTGAATATGTGTATTTATGTGATTGCATTCATGTTGGGTTGTTAGTTTCTCTCCTACTCTATTCATGCCATCTTGAGTCTCATTCGAGGATGAATGTTCCCAAGGGAGAGATATTGTAATACCTCGAAAGTTGGAAAGTCGAAAGGAAAAAGGATAGTGCAGAAACTCTTTCTGAGACTGGTTTAACAAGTCCTACCTACTTACCATAATAAATCCTATGGGAAGTAGGAAGGGAACCCTAGTCCCAGGGTAGAGTTTTGGGAAAAATGAAGTTTCAACACCTCATTCGATAGTTGACCAGGACAGCCCGTCAACCTTCGTACGAGTCGTAGATAGGTCTCGTAGGTGATTCCCAAACTTGGTAAAAATTTTAGGGTAAAGTTGAGTTCTACGGTAGGGGTCTACTGACAGTAGAAGGTCCTACAGGTCGTAGAACAGTATCATCAAAATTTGGGTAGTAGTTAAGGCAACTAAACTTTTATATGGTTGACTAGTCCTACGTACCATAGGTCCAAACCGTAGAAGTGTCCGACAGTTATTTTTAATGAGATTTTGAGTCTTTTCCCTAAGTGATTAATGCCTAAACTAAGTCATTTTGGTCCTAACCATAAGCCCTATGTAAGCCTTTTAAGCCCTAAAACTACGCATTCCCAATCATTCCCCTAAATCCCTAAATTCCCTGCAAGTTCATCCCCTTCAAATTTCCTCAAATTCAAGGAAGAACAAATTAGGGTTTCAAGAACTAAGGTCTCAAATTCACCATAGCAGTTGGACTTTGAACTCCAAGGTATGTTAGTATTTTCCTATGGAGTCCTTTCCTCCATAGTGTTCCTAAAATCTCCAATTTTACAAGATTTGATTCTCAATTCAAAGTTAGGGTTTTTATTCAATCTTCATGGGTTCTTTTCAATTATAATTCAATTGATGTTTTCTATATTTTTATGCATGAATTTAAGTAATTACATGTTTTTGAGTTGAATTCACACGAACCTGTGCATGATCCATGATTTTTAGACTATGATCAAATGATGAAGCTATGAACTATAATTTATGAAGATAGACATGTTCTCCTATGAAATTGGTATAAATGATTTAAGGATGCTTTGAGATTAAAGCATCAATCTTGTTGTTGTTTTTGTGAAAGGTTTTCTCGCATATTACTAAGAACATGATTGTGAAAGGTTTCTCCCAAAAAGATTCATAAGGTTGAAAGGTTTTCTCACCTAAGTTGAATCAAGATTAAGGAGTTATTCTAAATGAACTTTAGCTTTGATTGGTTGATTAATTGTTCCTTTCCATGGATGATGAAATGAATAAGATTAATCACTAATCCATGGGATTTTTTCTTAGCACCAAGAGGATATTGAGATGGAGGCTCTCCCATTAGTTGAGGCTATGTTTCTAATAGAAATATATTTATCCCATAACTATGTGCCACCATAGGATGCTGTCTCAAATAGACATTAGCTAGTGGATCCACTTTAGCTAAAGACTCATGGTTATTACCTTGGTAAGTAAGGACATTTCTTTTCGTTGTGGGATAGACACCGGATTCCATGTTATATCTCACATGGTATATGTTGATTATATAGTAAACTTTCCACAATAATGAACTAAGGTTAACTCTAAAGTATCTCACAAGTGTTTCAAAGATGTTTAGCTTGCATTGACCATGATTATGATTTATGTTTTCTAACCCTATAATCTTATGATTTAGCTTGGTCATTGCATGTCATGTAAAGTCCATTCAGCATGATATCATAACTCTTATGCATTGTTATCATACTTAATACATTCCATGTACTAATATATACCACTGCCTACATTGTTTTACTAATGTAGGGCTTGACACTCCCATCTCTCACACTCGTAGCTAGTTGATCTTTTGGCTCTCAAGGATTAGTGACTCCTCATATTCCGAGAATCGAGACACTTTTATACCTTTTATATTATTTGAGTTTTCATACATTGTACGTTGTGTATGGGTAACGTCCCAACCACTTCTTTTGATTCGTAGATGGCTTATTGAGACTTATGTTAGACTTCCGCATTTGTCAAACTCTTTAAATTAAATAAGATTATTTCTTTTAAATAGTTATTTCTATTATCATTTATTATGTATGCTAAGTGGCTTGTGTATTCCCTTTTGGGGTCTTATACGTCATATTACGCTTAGGGTATACTTTGGATCATGACAAAATGATAACAAGGATAATTTAAGCACTAAATGATTAAGACTGTATTTATCTTTTCAAAATCCGAATACATTGAATTGAGAATTATTCAGTATTAAATTTAAAAAAATACAACAACAACATAACTAATATCTACCCACAAAAAAATTTAATATTATATTAAACATACAGTATTAAAAAAAGGTATAAGATTTGATGTTATGTTATTTTTCAAAAGATAACAAATAGTGGTGAAAGAGAGTGAAGAAGAAATCAGCTGACGTTTCTTTAAGGCATTTAATACAAAAATTTAATGGTTAACAAATGTGTGCTAATTACAGTCTGAATGCTTTTAAGACTTGTGCACAGATCTCACCAAATCAGTCAGAATAAGATCAAATAAGTGGTGAACTCTTAACAATAACAAACACACTACTTAATGAATTAACAATTGAATAATTCAAATTTAGACCTTTATTAAGTGGAAAAAAATGAGACCTAAGACTCTTTCATAACATGGATTCATTCATATCCATTAAGAGATATTTAAGTAGAAAATATAAATGCTCTTAATGATCTAATTTCTTAAACGTTCAGATTCAAACATCCATAATGTATAAATAAATAAGACCTAAGAATGTTTGTTTATCAACATATGAGTGTACATAATCTATTTATATGTAATAATAAATGTACTATTCAAATAAAAAATTAATTAAATATTAAAAATAATTAGTAAAATGAAATTATTATTTGATTAAATGAAATGAAACACTAATACTTGCTAGTGATTATGAAGATAATTTGTAGTGATGGCGTAATGGTAATAGTTGTTGTTAGTGGCTAGTAATAATGGTGGTTATAGTTGTGATGGTGGAGGGAGTTGGTGTTGTGGTTACCATCATAATGATGGTAATTTGTAGCAATATTGGTGTTTGTAATGATGAAGTTGGTTAATGTTAGTAGTTGACTATGCCGATGGTGGTTGGTGATGTGTTTGTGGCAGTTGGTGGTGGTGCTAGTTATAATGACGGAGGTGGTTGGTAGTAGATATTGACCACAATGGTGGTAGTGTCTTATAGTAATGGTGGAGGTGGCGGTGACCAAAAAATTGTAGCACCTCAGATTTCAAAAAGGAAAAAGATTACATACTTTGTAGATATTGGTTCGGGTCTACGAGATCAGTGTACGGTTCGTATAAATTTCTACAGGTCGTAGACCAATCTCATAGAAATGGGGGGATAATTTTTGAAAATCAAGTTCCAGTATCTCATCCTACGGTTGACCAGGTTGATCCATCAAATTATCTATGGGTCGTACATAGGTTCTATAGAAGCATTCCAGACTTGGTGAAATTTTGGGGTTAAGATTGAGTTTTACGAGTAGGGTCTACGGAACGCAGGAAGTCCTACGGGCCTTACATGGGTTACGTCAAATTTGGGTAAAATTTCTGTCCTAGTATTTAGTCTACGGTTGACCAGTACGGACCGTAGAATGTGGTCGAACCCGTAGACTAGCGCCGACAATTATTTGATAGGGGCTTTCAATTCTTTTCCTATATGTCTTAGGCCTATGCTATGACTTTTGAGAATCTACCGTAAGCTCTATATAAAGAGTAGAAGCCCAATATCTACCCACTTCAAACTCATTCTCCTATTTCCCCAAAATCCAACAAAAGTCATTTTCTTAAATCCCCTCTCAAGCTAAGGAAGAAGAAGAAGCTAGGGTTCACTCAAAGGTCTTTAATTCATCATTAATCTTGGGCTTTGAGTAGTAAGGTATCTGGGTATTCACCCATTGATTTCATTCCTCCATGGGGTCCCCAAGATTTTCTATTCCTCAATTCAATTTCAAATTATTAAATTAGGGTTTTTCTTAATTTCTCCATGGGTTTCATTCAATTATGATTCAATTGTTGTTTCAACTTTATATTAAATTATTTGATGTTATTATATGATAATTATTTGAAAATATATGAACTCATGCACGATCCATGACTTTCAGCTCTGAACCTATGAGAAACCCAAGAACTATGAATTTTGAAAGGTTATGCATGTCTTATGAAAATGATGGTTATGACGATAGGGTGCTTTTAGATGAAAGTATCAATATTGTTGTGAATGGTTTTCTCACATACAAATATGATTATGATTGTGAAAGGTATTTCTCGCATATGGATTTACATTGGTGAAAGGCTTTCTCACCTATGTTTGAGTTGTATTTTAAGCAGCTATTCTATATTTTTATTTTAAGATGTGGATTGGTATTGATCATTGTATTCCTAAGTTATAATGATAATTGAATTTTATAGTCTCTAGTAGCAACCTTTAGTCCCAAACTATGTGCCCCCGTAGGATTGTCTTAAATTACCTAGCTAGTGGATCCACTTTAGCAAAAGATGATGTGTACGGATTCTACCTTGCTAAGTAAAATCCCCTTCTTTCATTAAGAGGGATATACCGGATTCCATGACATATCTCACATGGTTTTATTGTTTACAACTAACATCCCACAAGAAAACGAATGTGTTTCTTCAAAACTTTCTTATGTCTCTTATTTTTAATGCATTGACCATATCTTATGATTTATACGTTGTTGCTTCTTTAAGCCTTTAACATGTTTAAACTATTCATGCTATCATCTCTATTTATGCATATTTCCCATACTTAGTATATTTCATGTACTAATGCATACTTGTGTTTACATTGTCTCATGAATGTAGGGTGCGACACTCCTATCCTTCAGACTTCTGGCTAGTCGATCATTCCATCGGATATGAAAAGTTTATGAGTTCTGATATTTCGAGGACCGAGACACATTTACTTGCTTTATGTCATTCTAGTTTTCAAATGATGTGTGTGGCATATGGATTACGTCCAACCACTTCTCTTGATGTTTTAGATGGCTTGTTGAGGCTATGTTAGACTACCACTTTGTCAAACTCTTTTATGATATGAAAATGCTACTTTTGAAATTTTTATTTCTATTATCTTGTATGATGTATGCTAAGTGGCTTATGTAGGGCCTTTCGGGGTTCTATACGCCATCTTACACCTAGGGTATACTTTGGGTAGTGACAAACTTTGTATCGGAGTACAAGGTTTAGAAAGTTCCTAGGATGTCTCACAAGCCACATAGAGTAGTGACTTGTTCATGAGTGTGAAGCGCACCACACTTATAAATAGGAGGCTTTAAGATGTTTAGAAAATTCCACTTTTTTCATCATTCTTAAGTTGTGCGATAGAGTGTACCTCTATATGTCTCTTCTAATCCTTGTCCGATGCTTTTTAGGATATGGCCTCTCAAAGAGCATATGTTAGAAGGAATGCGAATGAGAATGTGGAACAAGAAGCTCCTCAAGTTCTGGCCGACCCATTGGCTGAGCAAGTGACTAATGCAGAGTTCCGAGCCACTTTTCAAGTGTTGGCTCAAGATATGATGGTTGAATCCAATAGAGAGGCTAACGCTCCCATGAACCAAAATATGGGTACGACAGCAACTAGAGTGAGGGACTTCAATAGAATGAATCCCCCAGAGTTTCATGGTTCTAAGGTTGAGGAACATCCTTAAAATTTTATAGATGAGGTGAATAAGGTTCTGATGATCATGGGAGTGACGCTAGTGGAAAAAGTGGAATGGATTGCTTATCAACTTAATGGTTTTGCTCGAGTTTGTTTCAACTAATGGAAGGAAGAGAGGGTGATTGATGCAGGTCCCCTTGATTGGGAGAAGCTTAAGGTTGCTTTTCTCTATTGGTTATTTTCCCCTGAGATAAGAGAGGAAAAAAATACTTGAGTTCATTAACCTTTACCAAGGAAATATGAGTGTGAAGGAATATGCTTTGAAATTCACACAATTTTCCAAATATGCCCCTACTATGGTTGCCGATCCTAGGGCAAATATGAGCACGTTTGTTTTGGGAGTGTTTGAAATGGTAGTTAAGGAATGTAATACTTCCATGCTTATTAAATAGATGGAGATTTCTCGTTTAATGATTCATGCTCCACAAATTGAAGAGGAGAATCTTAAGGAATGGTCTAGGAAGGCAAAGAGGGAAAAGACAAGTGATGGTGACTTTTCACATTCGAGGTCCGATGGACATGGTCGTTCTAGATTTTGACAAAGGTTTTCCGTTCAAGGTTCCTCCAATGCTCTAACTCCTAAATTCAAGAAAGATAAGGTGTCTAACCCTAAGCCTCAAGGAGGAAATTGTGGTGGAAATGGATCTTCAGTTCCCGCATGCCAAAAGTGTGGCAAAAGTCATTAAGAAAAAAGTTTGATGGGTATGGATAATTGTTTTTGTTGTGGTAAAAGTGGTCACCGCTTGAGAGATTGCCCATCAAGAATCGATAAGGGAAAGTATGGTATGCAATCTCCATCTAGTATTTCGGGTTCGGCTTCTCCAAAGCAAAACTGATTCTATGCACTTCAAACTCGACATGATCAAGAGGATTCTCTCGATGTTGTTACCAGTATTTTCAAATTCTTTCATCTTGATATTTATGCTTTGCTTGATCCAGGTACTACTTTGTCTTTTGTGACACCATATGTGGCTATGAGATTTGATGTTTCTCCAGATGCATTGTTAGACCCTTTTTTGTCTCGACTCCTATTGGTGAATTTATTATGGCTTAGAGAATCTATAATATTGTCCCGCCTCTTTATCCCATAGATTTACTTATGTTGATCTCGTAGAGCTTGATATGTTGCATTTCAATGTTACTCTTGGTATGGATTGACTCAATTTTTTTATGCTTTTGTTGATTATGGAACCCGAGTGGTTAAGTTTCAGCTTCCAAATAAGCCCGTCCTAGAGTAGAAAGGGGGAAATTCTACGCCTAAAGGTCAATTTATTTCTTCTCTGAAAGCTAGAAAATTATTTCTAAAGGTTGCATATATCATCTTGTTTGGGTTAGGGATACGGATTTTAAAACCCCTATTCTTGAGTCGGTCCCCATTGTGAATGAGTTTCTAAAAGTGTTTCCCAATGATCTACCCGTTATTCCTCCTGAAAGGGAAATAGACTTCGGTATTGACCTTCTCCCAGACACGCAACCTATCTCTATTCCTCCTTTCCGTATGGATATCGTGGAACTTAAGAAATTAAAGGAGCAATTGAATTATTTGTTGAATAAGGGTTTCATCCGATCGAGCATCTCTCCATGGGGTGCTCCAATTTTGTTTGTTTGTAAGAAGAATGGTTCACTTCACATGTGTATTGATTACCGACAATTGAACAAGGTTACCATTAAGAATAAGTATGCTCTTCCAAGAATCGATGACTTGGTTAATCAACTAAGATTGACTTTTAGTCGGATTATCACCAATTGATGGTGAAAGAATGTGACATTTAGAAGATGGCTTTTCGAACTCGGTATGGTCATTATGAATTCTTGGTAAGGTCGTTAGGGTTGACTATTGCTCCAGCTACATTCATGGACTTGATGAATAGAGTATTTAGACATTATTTTAACATGTTTGTGCTGGTGTTTATCGATGACATCTTGATTTACTCTCGGAGTGAAGATGAGCATGCCAATCATTTGAGGGTTGTGTTGCAAGTCCTCAAGGACCGACACCTATTTGCAAAGTTTAGAAAATTTGAGTTTTGGTTAAGATCCGTGACATTCTTGGTCAAATTATTTCTGGTAAGGGTATTGAGGTAGAACCCAAGAAATATGAAACAGTTAAGAATTGTCCTAGACCTCTATCCCCTTTGGATATTCGAAGCTTCTTGGGTTTGGCCGATTATTATAGACGGTTTGTAGAAGGTTTCTCTTTGATTGCCTCTCCATTGACTACATTAACCCAAAAGAAGGTTAAGTTCTTATTGTCGGAAGCGTGTAAGAATAGTTTTCAAGAATCGAAAGATACGCTTACCTCTACTCTGGTGTTGACTTTACCAGAAGGCTCCGATGGGTTCTTTGTTTATTGTGATGCTTCAAGGATTACATTATGGTGTGTTCTTATGCAAAATGGAAAAGTTATTGCTTATGCTTCAAGGCAACTTAAGATTCATGAAAAGAACTATCCTACCTAAGCATCAGTTGTTTTTCCCCTTAAAAATTTGGAGGCGTTATTTTTATGGTGTCCATATTGATTTCTTTACCAACCACAAAATTTTACAATACGAATTCAAGCAAAATGATTTAAATCATTGCCAACATAGGTGGCTAAAACTCTTGAAGGACTATAATATGTGTGTCCTTTATCATCCGAGGTGAAGCCAATGTGGTGGCCGATGCCTTGAGTCGGCATCATCTTTTGTGTTAGATGTGAAAGCCAAGAAAAATCTTGATCCAATTTTGGTTGAGTTGAAGGAAGCGTGCTGAAGAAGTCCATTGAGACTTTTACCCAAAGGGGATATAGTGTGCTTTGATATCAAGGTTGTTTGTGTGTTCCCAATGTTGATGATATGAGGGAGAAAATTTTATGAAAATCTCATAGATCTCAGTATTCCATTCACCCGGGATCCACCAAGATGTATCACGTCTAGCGGAAAGTCTATCGGTGGTATGGGATGAAGAAAGATATTGCTGAATTTGTGGCTAAGTTTCCAAATTGTTAACAAGTGAAAGTTGAGCATCAACGGTCGGGAGGTTTGTCCCAAGATATTAGCATTCCTACTTGGAAGTACCGGAATTTAAATATGGTTTTTATTATTGGTTTACCCCGCACCTGGCGGTGACATTACTTGATTTTGGTTATTGTAGATCAAATGACGAAGTTGACTCATTTCATTTCCGTCAAGGTTTCTTATATTGCAAAAGATTGTGCTAAGTTGTATCTTAAGTAAATGGTTAGGTTGCATGGCGTGCCCCTATCCGTTATCTCCAATCGTGGTACCCAATTCACCTCTCAATTTTGGAAGTCTTTCCAAAAGGGTCTTGGTACCCGTGTCAAGTTTAGTACGGTCTTTAATCCTCAAATTAATGGTCAAGTGTTGCATACTTTTCCAACTTTAAAAGATATGTTGAGAGCATGTGTGATTGACTTCAAGGGTAATTGAGATGATCATTTGTCTTTACTTGAGTTTGCATATAATAATAGCTATAATTCAAGTATTGGTATGGCTCCATTTGAAGTTCTTTATGGTAGGAGGTATAGATCTCATATAAGTTGGTTTGATGTCGGTGAGGTTGCTTTGATAGGTTCTAAGTTGGTACATGAGGCTATGGAGAAAGTTTGTCTTATTAGAGAAAGGTTAAAAACGGCTCAAAGTCGACAAAAATCTTATGCTGATGTTAGAAGACGAGTCCTTAAATTTGATGTTAATGATTGGATTTACTAGAATATTTAACCTATGAAGGGTGTCATGAGTTTTTGAAATAAAGGGATGTTTAGTCCCTGTTATGTTGGTCCTTATCAAGTGTTGAGGCGGATAGAAAAGGTGGCTTATAAATTAGACTTGCCCTCTGATTTATCGTCGATGCATACGGTGTTCCATGTGTCCTTATTGAAGAAGTATGTTGGAAATTCGACATCTATCGTGTCATTAGAGAATCTTGGTTTAAAGTAAAGCCTCTCGTATGAGGAAATCCGGTTAAGATCTTACACCGGCAAGTTCAAAAGTTAAGAAACAAAGAATTTGCATCCGTGAAGGTGTTGTGGAGGAATCAAATGGTTGAGGGTGCTACTTCAGAGGTTGAGTCCAATATAATGTCCCGATATCCTCTTCTCTTTCCCTCCAATCCTACTTGATAACACTCAAATCACCTTTCAAAACCAATTAAAAAGGTGAGCGATAATAGTCAGTAAAAACCCAACAAAGAGTCGGGGTCGAATCTCAGAAGGAACAATGTATCGTGGAGAATTCTTTATTGAGAGATTTGGACTTTAAATCAGCTCATTTGGAGTAGTAAGAACAACTGGGTGGATGTTACCACCAACTTAATGTAAAGCTTTTTTGTCAATTATTGCAATTAAACTAAAATTCAAATGAAATCAAGAGTTATTAAGCAATCTACGGGTACGGGGATTGGGAATCAATGTCATATAGGAGTAAATGTGTTGTTCTATAGTGATGTGTATATATGAATAGGCTAATTCATCTTCAATGACGCTAATCATCTTTCGATCTCAAAGCATCTATGCTAGAATCTCATTTCAGTTTTCTCTAATGCCAATTCTTAACAACCCAATACCTTACTCTATCCCTTCTTTCAAGAATAGGGCAAATAGATCTGACCCATAACCTCTCTTTCAAGCAAGTCAACGACATCGAACCTAATTTTCTTGTATTGAGATAATTATCCACTCTAATTAATCACTTTCAAGCATCAACCAGAGATTGGAAGTAGGCGTTGCGTTTGTTACCTTAACCCTTAAGTTAACCCTATGGTAATAAGACCAAATTCATGCATGAACAACAAAAAGACAGAGCATAGCACAATATCCACTATATTAAATTAACACCCAACCCCATTAGAGCACCCCCGAGATATTGGGGTTTTAGCCACCCATCACAAAAATTAAAGAATGTAGACCTTCCATGAAAGTAGCCATTGGTAACTTGAAATTCAAGATTAAACCCACTTTGGATTGAACTTCAAATTATCGAATTCAAGATTCAAATTGTAAAACCCCAAGAAGTCTAGCAAAAGTGTTCTAAAAAGTGAAGTGTTCTCACTCAAAACTTTCTCCTGAACTCAGTTGCTATATTCTCTCTAAATCGAACTCCGTCAAAACTCTATCATTTGAGATATTTATATTTTCCCAAAATTTTGCCCAAAAATCCACTTCACAACCAAATCAGTGACATTAGTCAGGCTCGCCTAATTCACTCGGTGAATCACCCTTCGTTCCCCAGCTCGCCTTTGTTATGCTCTAGGCTTCAGTTGTTTGAACCTTAGTTGGTGAACTTGATTGAGTCATCCTTTCCGTTCGGTGAATCACCGAATACCACCTTAGTTCGTCGTTCGAGCATTAAATTTATGCCTTGCACATTGCCACTTTGGGCGATGTGCTTCAGATCCGTCTTTCTCATTCGGCGTATCGCCTTTTCCACTGGAGTTTTCCGACCTTCTTTTGTACACAAAAAGGATATGAAGTGTCAAATTGGGCGAAGTCTAGCTTAGTCGGCGATCAGCCCTTCATGCTAGGTGATCAACAATGTTCATTTTGCACTTCTTTTGCATTTTTTGCCATTCTTTCAAGATTTAATCCATGCCTTGTCCAATTGCCTTCAAAGATGCAAATCATCAATATTTGATTAGAAAAGGACAATGTTAGGCATTGAGTACACCAATTATTGAGCTAAATGTACCTTAAATGAGTGCAATCTACCACTCATCAACACCCCCAACTTAAAAATTTTCTTATCCTCAAGTAAATAAAGAAAATAATAAGCTCAATAAGGGTGTCTACAACAATACACAAAGAGAGTTAACATGCAAGCGCCATGGCAAGAGTACTCTAAATAGTATGTTAACCTAAATCATGATAAAAAAGCTTTAAATGATGACTAGCTAGTCTCGACACCAGCTAAAGCTCACTTTAGCTACTTGTCTAATGCAAGAACATGTTTCCACAAATGCATTCAAGTACCCTCAAATAAAGACAATTCCATGCTCTCACAAAGTAAATCAACAAAGGTAATAGGAATCAATGCAACTGTCACTCTCTCAAAAGAGAAATACATGCAAGCTTTGTCACATAGGTTTGCCCATATTTTTGAATCATTACACAACCTAGTTCAAGCAAGTTCTCAAGGATCTTTTAGGCTTGTAATGGGGTTGAGGGTTAAGGCATGGTCAATTTGGATTGGTGACTTTACCTTTTCAAAGCATTGTTGCAATCATCATCACCTCTTCTCAAGTTCTTTTTCTTCTTTTTCATTTGAGAACTCAAATTTAGAGTTTCCACTCAATTTATTTGGAACTCCCCTTTATTTCATTCACTTCTCTTTTTCATTTTCATTTTCCCAAGCTATTCTCATCAAATTGATGACAAATACACACATTTTTTTTACAAAGAGGGGTTCCTTCTTTTGTAAAACTTTTAAATTTGAGCTTCATTTCTTCTTTCTTTGCCATTCACTTGGCTCTCCTTCATCATTCTTATTCACACCCCCAACTTAGGCTTTTGGCCTATGTTTGTTATTTGAACATCACACTGCTTCAAAAAGGATTTTTGGTGAGAAGATAGGGGTAGTTTTGGCTCAAGAGGCTTCTTTTGGTTGTCAACAAATAGGTTAAGCTCAATTGGTGCCAACATGGATTCACACTCTCACAAGGTAATCACAAATGGTTTATGAACAATGTGGTTCCCTCATTGAATTTTTATCCAAGATCATGTCTCACATTCAACAAGATTCACACAGTTGGACTAACAAGGCAAATTCTAGGACTCCGCAAGCATGCTTTCAAGTAAAAACTTAGCACACAGCGCACATCAAAAGACATTCATTTAGCACATCCCAAAAAGATCCAAAGCGTACGTGTGATGCTCATTGCAAGGATCATATCCAAACGTAGCTAGTCAACAAAAGATTCAAAGGGATCATTCAAAAGTGTAACCACTTCAATTTCATTCTTGAAACACCAACACTATTCATCATGCTCATCATGGGTACTATTTAAGACATCGATATTGAAAAAAATCAATTCTCAAATTATACCAATGAAAACCTTAAGCATTTCACGATTTTGAAAACTCATGGGGGGTTGCAATCATCAAGAGAGAATGAACAATGAAGTAAAGAGACACATTTTCCCAAAAGAGAAGCACTCTAGTATAAACAAAACATTAACTACAAAAGTTTAAAATATGAAATAAACAAAATACAAGAAAAAATGGGAATATTGGCACGAAGACTCTCACCCCACCAAAAATAAAAAGTAGTGTCCTCAATGCTAAGTAAATGAAATGTTGGGAGGCTAAGATATAGGATCCCCCTAACAGGTTACGCGTGTGGAGCACTCTCATCTTGAGTCTCGGGTGGAGAAACCTGGAGTGGGGCATCTATGCCTGGAATAGGATCACGAAAGGAGGCAAGGATGGCTTGGCTTGGGCATCAGTGCCCGACTCAACAATGGGAAGCATGGGGGAGTCTGGAGTACCTTCACTAGACCCAACAGCTAAAGTCTCTTGGAGAGACTTCTCTGGGTTAGCTTGAATAATGACCTTCTCAGTCTCGTGCAACTCTGTCAGGGTCTCAACAATCCCATGCTCATCCTCTCTAAAACCCTCCTCATCGGTCTCCTCAGCCAGCTACTCATCCTTAGCATCAAAATCTACTGCGACCTTAGGTACAAACGAGGAAGGTGCAGCACTAGGCATCTCAGGTGCAAGGGCATCAGCATCTGAAAGGGGAACATCGCCCCAAAGTGTCGAGATGTCCATTCACTGGATCTGTACCACCTCAGCCCTCAATGTGGCAACCTCAGCCCTAAGGGTGTTCAAAGCACATGAACTACCCTCAATCTTTCCCAACACTTCTATCCTCGCAATCAACTCATATAATCTCAAAGTGTGGCCCTCAACCATCTTCTAACACTTAACCAGCCGCTCAGTCAGAGAAGCCAAGGCATTTTAGATAGCCTGGTCGATGAGTTGGGGCAAGTTCTTCTCAACCCAGGCAGCTCAAACATCTACTGACTAGGGAAGACTACCCATCTGGTGTATAAATGGATGGTTCAATGGAGGATGGGAAATAGGAGAATGGGGAGGCCTCACACAAGCATTAGACACAGAAGCAGAAGGTGCATATTTAGTAAAAGAATAAAAAAAAACCAGCATCAGGTGAAGGAGTAGGAATACTTGTCTGCTCCACAGAAGGGGCAGGTGTACTGGTCTCAGGAGTCAAGGTCACAGGGTCAACTAATGGAGTGGATTCTGGCGGTGGTGGATTCCTCCGAGCCGCATCATCTCTGAAAAACTCAGCCTCGATCCTCTAAATACCACTAGAGGAGGCTGGTGTGATCTTGACATCAGTTTTTACTCTAAAAGGGACTCTAGCTTTCTCGCAAAACTAGGTAATGAGCACCGGGAAGGGAAGAGAGGTTTGCTCCTGTTTGACTCGCAGTAATATCTCTTCCACAATTATCGCTCCCATATTAATCTTCTCCCTCTCAATGATGGAACCCGCTAACACGGCCTTCGGATGCCTGAGTATAGACTCATTTTGGGACGGCATCACATTGCTACTGATAAATCCAAACCAATACCTCACCACTATGCTCAGGTCCTTTTTTCAATTTTGGCACCTTCAACCATCCAAGACGGTGTAGACTTATCATATATTAGAGGATCAACCACTCTTTAAACGGATCCAAAGGTGTGGCCATCCGGTTCTTATATTCGTCAGTCGAATTGTCTGGGGTGCCCAGTACTTCATTAATCACAGTGCTATGACACTGCATCGTCTTTCCTCGGACTTCTACTCCATCCACGATCTTCCATACAGTCACTTTATTCTTCTTCGGCAATGCCTTTGAATAGGCATCATATAACTCTCATACCCACTTGGGTATGTAAGGTTGCCTGACTCTTGTGAACTGTTCAAACTTTTGGAATTCGATTGATCTCCATATTGCGGGGTGGGTACTCACTCATAACCCCATCTATAGAAAGTCGGTGCTCCTAAAAAATTGTGTGTTCCCCATCCACCTAGAGCCTATTCAAAGATCTTGGAGCTATAATCAGGAGAACACATGAAGCAGGGTTGGGGTCTTGTGTCGGTGACACCAACTTTGACCGAATATTCACCTAATTCATTGAAATATGCTTCCGCTCCTTTTTATCCCCGCTTGTAGGTGTCTGAGGGTTGGTTTTCTGAGTATTTGAGGCCTTAGAAGGCTCATTGGTCTAGAGACCCATGGGTACTCATATTTCCTCTAATTATCACTAAGTGTTTCTCTACTTGACAATTTGCCCTTAAGAAAGTAGTCACCTTGTCTATCATTGGGCAAAATCATGCAATAGGTCAACACTGAGCTACTCATGAAAATTAAACACAGACCCAAAAAGTATATCGACTCAATTTATTATTCGAACCAACACAACACGATTCACCATTTATACAAGCATTCACAGTCAAAATCACATGGGTACAGTTCAAAATCAACAATATGATGCTACCCAATAAACTTAAACACTTAATCTAAGTAACAGGGCTCAAGCCTACACCCATATGCAATCTAAACTCAAAATCATCAATGAAAAGTGAGAACATCAACCTTAGTACCGAAAAAATAAGCAAGAAATTAAGGAATGTAAAACCTCAGATTTCAAAAAGGGCAGAAGTTGCAGCTTTTGCAGGTTCAGGTTCCAGTACCGACAAATCCACCCACGGTCCATGAACTGACACACGGTCTGTAGGTTAGCTCCGTTGTTGTCCTGTCCAGGTTACCCAAAATTTTCAAGTTCCATTACTTCCCTACGGTTCACCAGGATGGTCTGTTGACCTATATACGAGTCGTAGGTCAGTTTTGTAGGTGAGTCCCAAACTTAGAGAAATTTTAGAGTCGAAAGTGGAGATCCACGACTAGGCATCTACGGCCGTAGGTGCACCCACAGAGCGTACATGGGTCCGTCAATGGGAGTCTAATTTTAGGGTCTCTGAACTCAAATGACGTCCAACTAGTACGGTCTGTGGTTTGACCAATGAACCGTAGGTCGAGGTCGTCGGTCAGTTCGACAGTTATTTAAGAAGGGCTTTTGGGTCTTTTCCTAATTATTATAGCCCAATAGTATGTCATTTTACCCTCTACTAGAAACCCTATATAAGTATTTTTAATCTCAAAATCTCATAATTCAAGTCATTCTCTCAATTTTCCAAGAGAAGAACAAGTTCATTCTCTCCAAATATTTCTCTCTAGAAGAAGTTTGAAGAAGAAGGCTAGGCTTTCAAGTCAAGCCTCCAATTCCACCAGTGATAGTAAGATTTTAGCATCAAGGTATGATATACTTCATCTATGAAGCCCTTTTCTCCATAGAGTTCCTAAATTCTCTAAATTTTGAAGTTAGAAATATCTAATTAAAGTTAGGGTTCTATGCCAGGGGTTCCTTTCAATGTTGACTTATTTGATTGTTTTATAAACTATTATGCATGAATTGAGATAATTCCATATTTTAAAGATGAATTCCTATGAACCCATGCCTAACCCATGTTTTCTAGATTTTGATGATTGAAAGTGGGTTTTGAACTATGAAAGGAAAATTATGGATATATGCATGTTCTTATGAAATTAATGAATTATGATGTAAGTTGCTTTGAGAGTAAAGCATGAATGATGTATTTATTTATAATTGTTGTGAAATTATTTCTCACATAATTACTCAATGCATGAATGTGAAAGGTTTTCTCACATAATGAATTCTAAGGTCTAAAGGTCTTCTCACCTAAAATAAATAAAGTTAAAGAGCTTTTTTAACGATGAGGCAAGAGTCGATTACCCATGTCCTCTAATGGTGAGACAAGAGGTGATTACCTATGTCCTCATAGTAAAAGATGTCCCTTAAAGATAAGATGAATATTATTGATTACTATTCTATGGGAATTAAGCTTGGTACCGAGTGGACAAGTGGCGATTACCCGTGTCCCATAAACTATGTGTGAACATAGGTTGTCTACATAGACATTAGCTAGTAGATCCACATAAGCTAGAAGTTCATGGTTCTTATCTTGGAAAGTGAGAACATCCATTTTCAGTGTGGGGTAGACACCAGATTCCATGTTATACCTCACATGGTCTCTATGTTGGTTAAGGCTAATTTCCGACAACAAGTAAATTGATGATATAAGATTACTTCAAGAAGTGTATCACAAGTGTTCCAAAAAATTAGTTTTTACTTGCATCTGACCATGATTATTATGTTGTATTCTAACCTTTTCTTATGGTTTTAACTTGGTCTTTGCATGACATGAAAGGTACTTATTAGAATGATTTTACATCTTTATGCATTGCTATCAAATTTGGTACATTTTTGTATTAACGCATACTCTTGGCTACATTCTTATAAAAATATAGGGTCCGATGCTCCTGATTCATATTTTCGTGGCTAGGGATCTCTTAGTAGAAGTTGAAGATTGGTGAGTCCTCATGTTTCAAGGACCGAGCTTGTATTTCCTTATGTCTTTACTTTCAGATTTTGCACGTGACACCAAGGTTATGTCCTGATCACTCTTGATGTAGTAGATAGCTATTAAGACTATGATTTGAAACTCATTTTATAAAACTTTTATGATTTGAAATCATCATTTAAATTCCCTTAAATTTCTACTATCTTGTTTATGTATGCTAAGTGGCTTGTGTAAGGACTCTCGGGGTCCTATAAGCCATGTTACACCTAGGGTCTACCTTGAGTCGTGACAAACTTGGTATCAGATCAGAAGGTTTAGAAAGGTCCTAGGAAGTCTCATAAACCGCGTCAAATAGTGTCGTGTTCATGAGTGTGAAGTGCTCTATACTTATGAATGAGAGACTACAAGATATTTAGGAAACTCCACTTATTTCATTACTCTAAAGTCGTGCGATAGAGTTTAACTCTCTAATGTCTCTCTCCTAATCCTTATCTTATGCTCTCTTATGTCTCTCTCCTAATCCTTATCTTATGCTCTCTAATTTCTCTCTCCTAATCTTTATCTTATGCTCTCTAATGTCTCTCTCCTAATCCTTATCTTATGCTCTACATGATATTGTCACTCGAAGGGCATATTCTAGAAGGAATGCAGGAGAGAATATGGAACGAGAAGCTCCTCTTCAAGCTCCTCGGGCTCCTCAAGTTCCGGTCGACCCTTTGGCCGAACAAGTGACTAATACAGAGTTTAGGGCTATTTTTCAAGTGTTGGCTCAAGCCATAACAGATCAAATTAATAGGGAGGTTATGGTCCCCATGAACCCAAATATGGGTACACTGGCATCAAGAGTTATGGATTTCACTTGAATGAATCCTCCGTAATTTCATGGTTCTAGGGTTGAGGAGGACCCCCAAGAGTTCATTGATGAGGTGTACAAGGTGTTGATGATCAAGGGAGTGACGACGGTGGAAAATGCAGAGTTGGCCACCTATCAACTTAAGGTTGTTGCTCAAATATAGTTCAACCAATGGAAAGAAGAGAGGGCGGAAGATACGGGTCCTCTTGGGAAAAATTCAAAGTTGCTTTACTTGATAGGTTCTTTCCCCTTGAGATGAGGGAGGCAAAGATACTCGAATTTATCAACCTTTATCAAGGAAACATGAGTGTGAAGGAATATGCTTTGAAGTTCACACAATTTTCCAAGTATGTTCTTACTATGATTGTCGACCCTAGGGCAAGGATGAGTAAGTTTGTTTCAGGTGTGTCTGAAATGGTGGTTAAGGAATATCGTGCCGCCATGCTTATCAATGATATGGACATTTCTCATCTCATGGTTCATGCTCAACAAATAGAAGAAGAGAAACTTAGAGAAATATATAGGGAAACAAAGAAGGCAAGGACAGGTGATGGTAACTTCTAACATTCAAGGTCCAATGGATATGGTCGTTCTAAGTTCCAAAAAAGATTTTCTGGTCAAGGTTCTTCCAATGCTTCATCTAAGTTCAATAAAAATAGGATGTCTAACCCTAATCCTCAAGGAGGAAATGGTGATGGATATTCATTGTCTATGTCTACTTGTGCTAGGTATGGAAAGAAGCACGAGGGTAAGTGCTTAGCCGACACAGATGGTTGCTTCAGTTATGGTAAAAGAGGTCATAAAATAAGGGACTGTCCCTCAGTTTCTAAGAATGAGAGAGATAATCATCAACGGGCTTAATCGAATCCTTCATCTGGTTTTAGTGGAAGTCGGAAGCAAAACAGATTCTATGCACTTCAGACTCGTCATGAGCAAGAGGGATCTCCCGATGTGGTTACCGGTATGTTGAAAGTCTTCCAACTTGATGCTTATGCTTTACTTGATCCCAGTGCTATCTTGGCTTTTGTGACGCCATATGTGGCTATGAAGTTTGATGTTCTTCCGAATGTGTTGTTAGATCATTTTTTCTGTCTCTACTCTAGTTTGTGATTCTATTATAACTAAGAGAGTCTATAGAAAGTGTACCGTCTCCTTGTCCCATAGAGTCACTCATGTTGATCTTGTAGAGCTTGATATGCTAGATTTTGATGTTATCTTTGGTATGGATTGGTTGCATTCATGTTATGCTTCTATTGATAGTAGAACCCGTCAAGTCAAGTTTCAGTTTCCAAATGAACCCATCTTAGAGTGGAAAGGGAGAAATTACATGCCTAAGAGTCAGTTTGTTTCTTGTCTTAAAGCTAGAAAGATGATCTCTAGGGGTTGCATATACCATCTAGATCAGGTTAGGGATTAGGATTCTGAAGCCCCTACTCTTCATTCGGTCCCCATTATTTATGAGTTTCCAGAAATGTTTCCCGATGATCTACTAGGTGTTCCTCCCGAAAGGGGGCCTTCTCTGAGATACGCAACCTATCTCTATGCCTGCTTATCGTATGGCTCCGGCAGAACTTAAGGAGTTAAAAGACGAATTGAAAGATTTGTTGGTTAAGAGTTCCATCCGACCGAGCATCTCTCCATGGGGTGCCCCAATTTTGTTTGTTAGAAAGAAAGATGGTTCACTCCGTATATGTATTGACTTCCGGAAATTGAAAAAGGTTATCGGTAAGAACAAATATCCTCTCCTAAAGATAGATGATTTGTTTGACCAACTTCAAGGAGCAAGTTACTTTTGTAAGATTGACCTCTGGTCGGGTTATCACCAATTGAGGGTGAAGGAAGATGACATTCCGAAGATGGATTTTCAAACTTGGTATGGTCATTAAGATTTTTTGGTAATGTCATTTGGTTTGACCAATGCTCCGCCGCATTTATAAATTTGATGAACATGGTATTTAGAAAATACCTTGATATGATTTTTATCGTGTTTATTGATGATATATTGATCTATTAGAGGAGTGAGGGTGAGCATACCGATCATTTGAGGATTGTGTGGCAAGTCCTCAAAGACAAACAACTTTTTGCAAAGTTTAGCAAATGCCAGTTTTGGCTAAGGTCCATGGCTTTTCTTGGTCACATTGTTTCTGGTATGGGTATTGAGTTAGATCCTAAGAAGACGAATGCGGTTAAGAGTTGGCCTAGACCTCTATCCCCTTCGGAAATTAGAAGTTTCTTGGGTTTAGCTGGTTACTATAGAAGGTTTATTGAAGGGTTTTCTTCGATTGCCTCTCCATTGACGGCATTAACCCAAAATAAGGTTAAGTTCATATGGTCCGAAGCGTGTGAGAAGAGTTTTCAAGAATTGAAAGATAGACTTACTTCCGCTCTGGTGTTGACTTTATCGGAAGGAACTGATGGTTTTGTTGTTTATTGTGATGCCTCGAGAATTGGGTTAGGATGTGTCCTTATGCAAAATGAGAAAGTCATTGCCTATGCCTCAAGGCAACTTAAGATTCACGAGAAGAATTATCCTACCCATGACCTTGAGCTAGCGGCGGTTATGTTTGCCTTAAAGATTTGGAGGCATTATTTGTATGACGTTCATGTGGATGTTTTTACCGACTACAAGAGTTTGCAATATGTGTTTAAACAGAAAGACTTAAATCTTTGTCAAAGAAGGTTGCTTTAGGTACTAAAAGATTACGATATGAGTGTTCTTTATCACCCGGCAGGGAAAATATGGTGGCGGATGTTTTTAGTCGATTATCAATGGGTAGTGGTGTTCGTATTGAGGATAATTAGAAGGAGTTGGTTCGAGATGTTCATAGATTGTCCCGAATGGGTGTTCGGTTGGTTGACTCTAACAAAGGTGGTTTTATCGTTCACAATTGTTCAAAATCGTCCTTTGTGGAAGATGTGAAGGCCAAGCAAGGTCTTGATCTGAGTTTGGTTGAATTGAAGTAACTAGTACTTAAAAAGTCCGTAGAGGCTTTCTCCCAAGTGGGAGATGAAGTGCTTAGATATCAATGTCGTGCGTGTGCTCCCAATGTTGATAGCTTGAGAGAGAAGATCTTATGAGAAGCCCACAGTTCTCAATATTCTATTCACCTGGGAGCCACTAAGATGTATCGTGACTTGCGGGAGGTCTATTAATGGAATAGGATGAAAAAGGATATTATGGAATTGGTGGCTAAGTGTCCTAATTGTCAACAAATGAAAGTTGAGCATCAAAAGCCGGGAAGTTTATCCCAAGATATTAGCATTCCTACTTGGAAGTGGGAAGATTTAAATATGGACTAGGTAGTTGGTTTACCTTGCACCCGGCAACAACATGATCCGATTTGGGTTATTGTAGATCAAATGAAAAAAATCAGCTTATTTCATTCCCGTCAAGGTTTCTTATTCGGTGGAGGACTATGCTACGAGTTACTTGAGCGAGATGGTTAGGTTACATGGAGTGGCCTTGTCCAATATCTCCGATTGTGGTACCCGATTCACTTCTCAGTTTTGGAAATCCTTCCGAAAGGGGCTTGGTACTCGTGTTAAGCTTAGTACGACCTTTTATCCACAGACCGATGGACAAGCGGAGCGTATAATCCAAACATTGGAATTTATGTTGAGAGCATGTGTAATTGACTTCAAGGGTAATTGGGATGATCACTTGCCTTTTATTGAGTTTGCGTACAATAATAGTTATCATTCAAGCATTGGAATGGCTCCATTTGAGGCTCTATATGGTAGGAGGTGTAGATCTCCTATAGGTTGGTTTGAGGTGGGTGAAGTTGCCTTAATAGGTCCCGAGTTGGTACATGAGGCTATGGATAAGGTTCGAGTTATTAGAGACAGGTTGAAAATGTCTCAAAGTCGACAAAAGTCCTATGTCGATGTAAGAAGAAGGGATCTTGAGTATGATGTAAATGATTGGGTGATGAGTCGTGGATTTCGACGCATTTAGGGCTTAATGTCTAGTGTTTTAGTGTCCTCAATGCCTATTTTATGCTTTAAACTGATGTTTAAATGCTAATTTGTAGCAATGAAGGCAAAAGAGAAAGGCAAAGACATTACTGGGCAAAAAAGAGCGAGAAAGCTGAAAACCTGAAGAAAAGCAAGGATGATGCTAGCCAAAGCCACTCGGCGAGTTGCCGTGTGGCTCTTCAACTCGCCAAAAGTTACATCAGACCAGCCCATGGACAAAGCCAACTCGGCGAGGAAATTGGAGCTTTGGCGACGCGCCGAATGGATCGGCGATGGAAGTTTTGATCTTCTAAAGTCACAGAAGGGAAGAGTGGAAAAGCCAAGTGAAGAAGGCGATGGAAAGGATCACTCGGCGAGTCACCGACCTGGTCGGCGAAACTCGACTTATTTCGCCGAATGTTTCCATAGTTGAAAATTTGGGAACGTATAAATATGATTTTAAAAAGGAGAAAGTGAGTTCTGAAGTTTTGGAGAGTTCCCACATTGTCTAGTTTTGGGTTTTTTGATCCCTAACACTGTTCTTTGACTCTTTGAGTATAGATTTAGGGTTTATTTGATTTGAAATTCAATTTGTGCAATTTGAAGACTTGTGGATTGTTACCCAAGCTGATGGAAAACATAGTTGGTAACTATTTCTTGCTCTTTATTATGTGTGGCTAAAACCTCCATTCTTGGGGATCTGATTATGTGACTGAATGCTTCTATTAGCTTATGGTGTTAGTATTTACTAATTTTATTGTTGATTTGAAGTGGGTTCAATTAGTAGTTGAGTTTTAATTGATGAATTGTAGTTGTAAATGCAGTTCTAGTCTAGCATTCTAAGCTTGCTTGAGAAAGAGGTTTTAGAGTTAAAACTATTAATTGATGATTGTAGTGATTGGGTTATTGTAGACTTAGCTTGAGAAAGTGGGTCTAAATTCAATCTTACCAATCTAGCTTGAAAGAGTAGATTAATTGAGGTTAGCTTGAGAAAGTGGGTCTAAATTCAATCTTACTAATCTAGCTTGAAAGACTAAATTAATTGAGGTATTGGGCTGTTTATATTTGTTATGCTTGTCGAGGTTCGAGAGAACTTGCTTGATTCGTGATAGTTTATTGAGAAATGGCTATTACACCTAAAGCCTAGCCTATCCACTAAGATTCAACAATTTTTAGTAAGTAATAATCACCCATTTAGCGAAATTGGCATTGTACTTGTTGTGTCCCAATTGTTCAAAGTTGTTAATTATTCACTCAAATCCCCCCTAATCAACATTAATTTTCAAACCCCTTCCATTTACTTTAATTGTTTAAAAAATGTCTACTTCTACAAACGATTAGAATGCTCCTTTCACTTCGTTATCGAATTCTTTACCGTATCACTCCATGTGGGATCGACCCCAACTTTTTGTTGGGTTTATACTTGATTGCGACTGCCTACACTTAGAATCGGATGAAGTGCAGTTGAGCGTTATCAAAAATGGTGCCGCTACCAGGGAGTGGTGTTTAGAATTCTTTTAGTGAAGTTTAGTTGTGAACTGATTGTGTTGTAGTTGAATCAACTTATTTTTGTGTTTTGTTGGCTTCTCTTTGTTTGCATCCCTACTCTATTCAAATAGGGAGAAACGTCGCGGTGGCTCGAAAATAAACAATTAAGTCGATTTTAAAAGAATTTCAAGAATAAAAGAGTTTTAAAGGAGTTGCCACCTAATTTTAGGAAAAACTAGGAAACCAATTAAAAATGTCTACAAAACCAATAGATTCTAGGTAAGGGGTTCAAATTATTTCGAATGGAAGGTGTTAGACATCCTTCAAAATCCACAAATGTGGGTCCCGACTGAATTCATTTTTTTCAAATTGAGGAGGAGATAAAAACAAATATACAAGTAAAACAAACATGCAATATACACAAGTAATAAAATAAAACAATAATATAATAAACGGCCTAAGTT